>PVKS010011429.1:0-56738 GCA_004027875.1 Aplodontia rufa | reverse complement strand
ACATCTGTGTAATATTGTAATTATTATAAAATAATATAATGTTTTTATTTCTGTTTCTTGGTGAACAGATGCTTTGCTCATTTTGTAATGTTCTTTTTTATACCTGGTAATATTCCTTGTTCTGAAATGTACTGTGTCTGATATTGATATAGCTATTCTAACTTTCTTTTGATAAGTGTTGGATGGTATGTTTCTATTTTTTTACTTTATTTTTATTTGTTTTTATTGGTACATTATGATTATACATAATAGTGAGATTCATTGTGACATATTTGTACATTTATATAATTTGATCACACAATGACACAATTTCATTCTTTATGATTGAATAAAACTCCGTTGTATATATACCATGTTTTCTTTATCCATTTATCTGTTTACAAAACCTAAACTGGTTCTATAAATTAGCTATTGTGAATTATGTAGCTACAAATGTGGTTATTTATGTATTGCTACAGTAAGCTAATTCTTCTGAAAAAATACCAAGGAGAGTGGTATAGGTGAGTTGTATGGTGGGTCCATTCTTAGCCTTTTGAGGAGCCTACATACTGATTTCTATAGTGGTTGTACTAATTTATAATCCCACCAACAGTGAACAGTGATGTTCCTTTACTCCCACATCCTTTCCATCATTTATTATTACTTGTATTCTTAATGATGCCATTCACATTGGAGTGAGGTGAAACTTGTGGAGTTTTGATTTGCATTTCCCTGACTGCTAGAGATGTTGAACATTTTTTCATATATTTGTTGGTCATTTACATTTCTTCTTTCAAGAAATGTCTGTTTAGGGGCTGGAGCGGTGGCTCAGCAGTTATGGTGCTTGCCTGTCATTTGTGAGTATGCAGGTTCAAACCCCAGCACCACACACACAGTGAGGTCTTGGAGCAATGAGGGCCACGTCAAAAAGTAAATAAAATTGATTCTCTCCCTCTGTCTCTATCCTAAAAAACAAACAAACAAACAAACAAACCCCAGAAATATCTGCTTAGTTCATTTGCCCATTTGATTGGTGTGTGTGTGTGTGTGTGTGTGTGTGTGTATTTACGCATTTAGATTTTTGAGTTCTTTGTACATTCTGGATATTAATCTCTTGTTGGAAGAGTGGTTAATGAAGATGAAGATTTTCTCCCATTTTGTAGACTGTTCTCTGCACACTCCTTTTTTCCCCTTTGCCATGCAGGAGCTTTGTAATTTATCCCATCCTGTTTATTAATTCTTGAATTCCTGAGCTTTAGGAGTCCTACTGTGGAAGTCCTTGCCTACACCTGTATGCTGGAATTTTGACCCAATATTTTCTTCTAACAGTTGCAAATTTTCTGGTCAAATTCATAGGTCTTTGATTCCTTTTTAGTTGACTTTTTGTGCAGCATGAGAGAGAAGGATCTAGTTTAATTTTCCTACATACGGATATCCAGTTTTCCTACCACCATTTATTGAAAAAGCTGTCTTTACTCTAACATATGTTTTTGGTGTCTTTGTCAAGGATCAAATGACTGCATCTGTGTGAGTTTGTCCCCATGGCTCCTGCTTCATTGGTTTTTGTTTTTCTGTCAGCAGGATGCTGTTTTTGTTATTATGGCTTTGTGGTATAGTTTTCTATCCTTTCTGTCTTCATTTTAAAAGTTAATTCCTTTCAGACTGCACATAGTTGGTTCTTCCTTTGTAAATCCAATCTGATAATCTCTCTCTTTTAATTAGTATGTTTAAACTATTTATATTTAATATACTTAGGGTATTGCTGAATTAGATCTGTCTTGTTGCTAGTTGCTTTATGTTATTTCTGTTTTCCTTGTTTCTCTTTTTCAACCTTGCTGCCTTCTGAATTGATTTTTTTTTTCATGGCTCCATTCTGTTTTTACTTTTGACTTCTCATCAGTACTTATTTTCATAACTTAATGTTTGCCTTAACATTTGGAATATACACTTTAAATTTGTCAATGAATCTTTAAGTAATATTTTACCACTTCATATGTAGTATCAGAACTTTATGAAACTTTACTTGTAATTCTGCTATCCTGTTCTCTGCCATTTTTTGAAATATGTTATAAACTCCACATTATATTGTTACTATTTTTGCTTTAGATAGTAAATATATTTTAGGTTTGTGACATGTGATCTTTGTCACTACTCAGTTTTGCTGTTATAATGTGAAAGCAGCTATAGACAATTCGTAACATGTGTGAGCATGGCTGTCTTCCAAATCACAAATTATTATTCCTCTGATTTATTTTTCATATATGTAAAACTATTTTAAAAGCTGGGTGTGGTAGCATACATGTGTATTCCCAGCTACTTGGGAAGCTGAGACAGAAGGATCACTTGAGGCCTAGAGTTGGCAGCCAGCCTGGGCAAGTAACAAGACCCCATCTCAAAAAGAAACAAAATAAACAAGAAAACAGACATAAAATAGCATTACCTCCTGAGCCATGTACCCACCATGTTTCAGGCCAGATTTGGGTAGTGGGCCATAATTTTCTGAACCATCCTTTACATAGTTAATTCAGTTTTAGATCAATTAAAGATAAGAACAACATGATTTCTAAATTTACCTTTATTCTCCTATTTTCAGGGCTTTTTGTTTTTATTTAGAGATCCAAATTTTTGTCTGGTATCATTCCTTCTGCCTAAAGAGCAACCTTTTCTGGTAGCTTGGCTCTGTTAGTGATGAATTTTCATAGCTTTTATGTTTGAAAAGGTCTTTATTTCACCTTCACTAGTTAAAAAAATCTGTGGTTATAGAATTATTACTTGACAGATTTGTAGTTTATCTAGCTTTCCCCTTGTTAAAATGGAAATGACATTTTCCTCAGCATTTTATATTGAGATAGAAGTGTAATTTATGCATTTATTTTGAAAAATAGGTATAATGAAAACACAATATGTAATTTCTCAATAGAGTCTATCCAGAATACTGACCTTATGACCAAGAATTGTTCATCATATTTCCAATCTTGTATCAGTTTGGACTCCAGGTCATCTAGCCAATCACTCACTCAGTAATGGTTGGGGTTTTTTTGTTTGTTTGTTTTTGTTTAAGTGCATTCTTTTTCTAGAAATAAAATAACTGAAGTCACTGTATTTTTTTTTCCCTCAATACAGGGTACTAGTTGCTTCCTACGCTGGATCAGAAACCTGGATGATGAACTGCATGCTATTATAGCTGGTAAAGCAATAATTAAAAGGGAATGAATACTATTTTATCAATCAATGGTAGGAGTGAGTGGGAAATAGCTTCCAAATTCATTTAATTTCTATGTATCTTCCTTTATGTATTGTAATAGAATCTGTATCAAGATACTCACCCAAATATTTTGTCTGTGAAATTAAACATATCAGGACACTCTGACCATCTGGTGTTTTGAGCTGGCTGTATAATGAGTTGGATATGCCCTACTACAGGCCAGAAATCTTAGAGAATGTGTCAAAAAAGAACGTAAAGACTTAAATTTTATATAAAGTAATTAGTGGAAGTTTAAGAAGATTTCTTCAAAAATTATATTTTTTACCATGGAAAATGTCTGTTTTTAATAATTTTAAAGGAGCTTAATCATTTTATGGAAGTGAAAACTAAAGATTATTTTGTAAACTGAAATATATGTTATTCTTAAGTTAAATAGATTATGTATCATAATTCACACCCCCATCCTTGTAGAAAAGTATGACCCTAGTGCTAAAAATAATTTGAGCTATTGAGAGAATAGATGAATAAATATTCCCAATTAAGATCAGAAATGCCAATAGCCTTTTAAAAATTATGTTTAAAGTGTGGTATTTGCCAAAACCACTATTGTTTTAAACAGTAGTTGTTGTACATAAATCAGAACTGTTTGTTCCTAATTCTGAAGTTCAATTTTTCTACTTAAAATATTTTAATGTCAAATGTATTACTGTCCTTGATAGTGTTGTAACTAGAAGCAGTGCTGGAGAGAATTCTGTACCATTTAAGTGAATTAATATTTCCAATGACTTACTAACAAAGAAATACCTTGTAGTCTGATCAGTTTTTTTATTTATTGTTTCAGGATTTTTGGCAGGTATATCAATGATGTTTTATAAAAGCACAACAATTTCCATGTATTTAGCTTCCAAACTGGTAGAGGTAAGCAAAAATTTTATGCATGAATAGTTCCAAAGGATATAAAGCTTTTTTACCTCCTAACTGCTTTAGCAGTGTGTGTGTGTGTGTGTGTGTGTGTGTGTGTGTGTGTGTGTGTGTATTTATATATATTCACTACAAAAAGCAAATTCTAATTCTATGAAAGTATTTACAAGGTCATTTCCCCCATTATTTTCTTTTTCTGTGTGCTATTTTCAAATATACACGAGTATAGAAAGAATAGTGTAGGTAGCCCTCATGTGTAGTAGTTATGCATCATGCACCTTCAACAACTATCAGCATTTGGCTAATCTTATTTCATCTACATTCTCTAACCCCCAGGTACTGAATAACTTTAAATCAAATCCCAGACACTGTATCATTTCATCTATTAAAAAAACCCAGGATAAGGAATTGTTAAAAACAAATCAATAGTACCATGAAAGTAGAACCAAAATACTATAATCATACATTTTGAAAAACCCAATAATTCCTTGGAATACCGTATATCCAAGTAAAGTTTCATCTTCACTGATTGTGCAATATCTCTTTGAATCAAAAAGCAGTCTTTTATTTTGATAGTTTTCCTCTGCTCTTTTTTCCTCCTCCTCCTCCTCTTTTTTACTTTTTTTCCCCCTTTCTTCTTTTTATTAAATCTCTTGCTATTGATTTGCTTAAGGTCTAGGTCATTAATTCATGGAATTTCCCACATTTTATATTTTATTGATTTTATTCTCACTGTGGTATTTATTATGTTTCTTTAACTCATGCATTTAACTCATCCTAGAACTAACTAGATCTCGAAGCTTGAGCACATTCAAATTTAGTTTTTGGAGGTGAGGGTGAGTGGCAGAAGTTCTTCACACTTTTTGGGGGGGGGTACAAACATCTCATTGCATCACATTAAAAGTCACAAAAATATCTGGTTGTCTCTCTTGCTATTAATACTAAAATTGATCAGTGGGACCAGGTGTTGATAGAGCCAACGTAAGATTTCCAATAGCCTTTCACCAAATAGTTTTAGTAGCCATTAATGATCATGACTGGCATTAATGGGATTCATTGTTTCATTAAGAATTGCAAAATGATGATAATCTGTTGTTATTTCTTCTGTGTTCATTAGCTAGAATGTTTTCTAAAAAGAACTTCCCCTTTTAAGTATTTGGCTACTCTGAAATAGTTTGTTTAGGAAAGTGAAAATAAGATGCTTGATAATTTCCCTTTATTTTATTTATTTATTTATTTCGTTTTTAAAGAGAGAGGGACAGTTAGAGAGAGGGAAAAAATCAATTTTATTTAGTTTTTCATGTAGCTCTCATTGCTCCAAGACTTAGTTGTGAATGTCGTGCTGGGGTTTGAACTCGCGTCCTCGAGCATGCCCAGCAAATGCCATAACCACTCAGCCAAAGCTCCAGCCCCTCCCTTTATTTTTTAATGTTCAGAATGAGTTAGTACCTGAACAGCCTGCAAAATTGAGTTATGAGTGTTTATCTTCAAATACCATTATGAAGACATGGATTTTAGTATATGATTTGTTTTAACCAGTTACATTCATTATGCCCAATCCTCATCTTTGGCCATGAGAGCCTCCTTAAGTTGACTCCTGATTGTTTTGACATATATCAATATTTTTTTATACCATCCTTGCTCTAAAACAAGATGTCCCAGGCCCATCTAAGACATTTTTTGCCCCAGACATAGAATCAGCTTTCCCTGCAATGCTACCTAGTTTGGTTTTTTTAAAATTGGGAAATGATATTTAGAGGCTTCAGCTAGTGTTTCTTGTTCCCAGGTTGAGCATTCTTTCTTTGTCTTTCCAGTGAACAGACCTGAAGAATCTTTTCTTTCCCCTTGCTTTTTAGAGAGAGAGGAAAATACATTTGACACTGATTGGCATTTCCAGTTGAAAGTTAAGATTATAGATTTCATTTTACTTGTTCATTTTTAAAAAGTTTTATCTCACACTGAAAATCTGTGCCCCAAATGACATTAAGAGAAGTACATATTTGCTTTTTCCAAGTGTGTTTGTATGCATGTGTGGGTGCATACGATGGGGAGGGGAGAAAGAAGGAGAGAAAGTATACATGATAAAATCAAGAAGACAGGCAGAAGCCAGGACAGGTAGGATTTTAAAATCTGGGGCAAAGAATTTGGCTTTTTCTCAGTTCCTGTGTAAGTATGGAGTGACATAATTTTAATTCAAATTTTGAGATGAACATTGTGGATATTTTACAGAGAGTATATTAGAGGGAGGCAAGACTGGAAGCTTGGAGAACGACGTCTTTAGCAGAACATGGTAGCTTGTTTCAGAATAGCAACTGTAGAGATGATGAGAGGTACACAAATGTAGTTTATGTTTGGTAAAGGAGGTGATAAAACTTGCTAATGGCGAGGAAGAGGAGTGAGAAATAGAAAATAACCCGGAGGTAGCAAAATGCATTCTTTGGTATAGGAGGAAATCAGTATTGAGATCCAGATTGTAACAGGTGTTTTACAGCTGCACCCCTAAGTGGCTAATTTTTTAAGCCTAGCAATGTTGTGGCTCTGTTTCTTACATCATCATGTCATATCTGATCTTGGCAAAACACCCTGGCATGTAAAGTGTACTGACTGATGAGAGATTTTTTAAATTAAAGAAAATTAGAAATTTATGCTCACTATGCTCTTTGTGAAATTAATTAATATGGTGTAATAGGCAATCATTTTTCTATGATTGCAGTAATTTTACATTAAAATACTGTATTACTTTATAGTGAAAATGATATAAAAATAGCTCCATTGTGTTATTTTCCCATCACTGTAATAACAAACCTGAGATAAATAACCTTATATGGAGAAAAGGTTTGTTTTGACTCAGAGTTTTGAAGACTTTTTTGTCCATGATTGGTTGACCTGATGATTTGAGCGTGTGGTGGAGGAGCACATCATGGAAGGAAGTGTGTGGCAGAGCCAACCTGTCTACCTCATGCCTCGGAATGAATGGGAGAGGGAGGAAGTTTCTTTACAGGGTTCGCCCCCAATGACCAGAAGACCCCCAGCAAGGCCCTACCGCTTAAGGTTCTACTGCCTCCCAATAGCACTACTCTGGGGATTATGCCTTTAGCATATGGGCCTCTGGGGGACATTCCAAAGCCAAACTATAGCAAGTATTGATAATTTTTTTCTTGGAACATGTGAGTAAAAAGTATGTATTTATTATCAACTATATTACCATTTCTGTGCTAGATGTTGGTCAGCATACAAATGTATATGACAGGGTTCCTGTCCTTCATTAATTTAGAATTTGTTTCAATAAGTAAATTTTATTATAAGAAATAATAAGGGGGCTGGAGTGGTGGCTCAGCAGTTATGGTGCTTGCCTGACATGTGCAAGGACATGGGTTCGAACCACAACAAAGTGTCAAAGCAACGAAAGTCACATGAAAAACTAAATAAAGTTGATTCTCTCTTTTTCTCTCTCTCACTGTCCCTCTTTCTTTGAAAAAAAAAGATTTGGAAAAACAATTATTTCTCATATCAAGAACTCTTTCACTTACCATTTTTATGACTTTCTAGTACGTCTAATTTTCATTTTCTTCAACATGAATATACTATACCTGTATATTGTAATATTATATTATTTTCAGAATTGCCAGCGTATGATTGTTTATCTTGTTTCCTGAGTACATTGTAACTTTGAACAGGTCCTACAGTTTCTGTATATCCTGATTCCTATTACACATTACATATATTTATTCCTCAATATATACCTCCAGATGCATTTATATGTAATGTATTAATCTCCCTCTTTCTTTTGTTGCTTTGCTCTTCAGTTATGATTGCTTTTATGTATTCTGAAAATTTTTTTAGAGCAAAGCAATTAGGGTATATCTTTTAAAAAAGCAAATTTATTTGGCAAATAAAGTAGGTGTCGAAGACCATGCGAAGATGAAAAAGAGAAGATTGTTGCCACATGTCAGTGATTTCTTTCTAGTTTTCATCCTTTTTGTGTTCTTTAATTTATAAATCATTCATATCTTGTACCTTCTTGACCCTTCCTCCTTCCTATTGTAGCATCACTCTTTCTTGACCTGCTTATACTTTCATCACTAGTGTTACTTTAGCTTTGTCGTATACTAGAACGCCCTTTCTACGAATTTTTTCTTGTAATCATATAGATTTTCTGGCATTTCTTGGGGGGTGTGTGTGTTGTGTGTGTGATTCCATATACATATATCTGATATACTTTCATGCCTGCTTGTAACTCTCTATTTTCTTTTATAATTGTTGATCTTATGCATATTTAAGATGGAAGAATTAAAAGTGTAGTCAGCAGACTAAGTGCTAGTGTGTGAACTGTTTTTTACCACTCCAAAACCATTATGGCAAGTATAATAATATAGTGATTGAGAGTAGGCATTGGAGAAACCCACCTCACATACACTTTTTCTTTCTTCAGCACTGGGGATTGAACCCAGGGAAGAGCTACCCCTCAGCTATATCTACAGACTTATTTTTATTTTTTATTTTGATACCATGTCTTGCTAAGTTACCCAGGCTCTCCTCAAACTTGTGATCCTCCTGTCTCAGCCTCCTGAGTATCTGGGATCACAGGCAAGTGCTACCATGCTTGACAATATTAGGGAAATTTTATAGCTGTTTGACAGAGTAATCTCAGAGTGGAAGTTTGGTTTAATTCTGTAACTTTTAAATTTACCTTTTCTAGTAACTCATTGATTGTATTATAAATGCATTAATCTATGGCAATTGTAAATTCACTGCAAATGGTTAGAGAAACACTACTTAAATTTAGCCTTTCTAATAATCTTCTTGGTCCTCTGTCCCAGAAAAGTAATTGTTTCCTACTTTGGGGAGCCAAATAATACATAATATATATAATTATATGTATATAAAATTAGCTTTCACCATATTGCGTTAGTGATATGTTATGCATTGTTTTGTTCATTACTAGATCCCTGGCATCAAGCACTAAGCTCAGTATACAGTTGACACCATTAAATGTTTACTGAATGAAGAAAGGAAGAGACAGATGTAACAAAGCAGAGAGAACTTGAACATTTATAAAAATCACTGAAAAAATGACTTAGAAATATTAGCAATAAAGTCATATTGAATTCCACAGAAAAATTATTACTACTTGAAGCTACAGTTTAGAATGAAGGAATGCAGGAAGAGAAGGGCTGACACTTAACATTGTCATGGAAAATGTAATATGCTTTGAGCTCTGAAAGATGAGTCAGGATTCAGGTGGAAAACAGTTGTAGGTAGGGAGCACATACCATTCAACTATACTGTTAATGTTATTTCATTTGTTATAGAACGCTTGCATTATGCTTATTTTGCAGACAATGTATTTCAAAGGCATTGAAGCAGGGAAGGTTCCCTATTTTCCTCATGCAGATACTATTATCTATTCCATCTCTACAGCAATCTGTTTCCATGCAGTAAGTATAGCTTTTGAAATGAGAAATAGAAATTTCTGTTTCTAATTTACATTAAGCCTGGAACCATAACACTACTTTTAATGCTTTTTTTTTTAGCAAGATAGCTTATAAGTTTCAAATCGTTAAACATGTTAACTTAATGGGTCAGGCCCTGTTTTATAAGGAGACCAATTTTTAGTTTTAAATAGTGTGCAATCTATATGTAAATCCTTACTCCAGAACCATAGTTAGAATGTCCCAATTTAATTATCCTTTTTGGAGAAAAAAAAATACCGTGGGCAAAATGTGAATGACTATGTTTCCTGAACATTACTTGGAGAATGGGAAGGTGCGAGAAGAGCTAGTTTAGTAGAAGCATTGTTTTGTCCCTTTAAATTCTGTAATCATTATTGCTGTTAATGGTTTCAAGGCTTGTTGTAAAGTTTTGGGGAGAGCTTTTATTTGTTCTCTCACAGGAATGTTAATAAACTCATTAAAATCAATGAAGTGTCAGCTGTCTAATGGGTACTCAGTAAATGCCTCCTGATAATGATGAGTATTCACTCAAATATTATTCCCAAAACAGCATTTCTGTTTGAAGGCATATTTACAAATATTCTTCAAAGTTACTGATTTTCATTACTATCATTTTAAAAATACAGTGAACAACAAAGAGCTAAAACCTACTCTATTGCCCAAGACTTCAGATAATGTTTGTGTTTACTAACAAAAAAAAAATCTCCAATTGAATAATCTTAGGCTGTCATGGAAGTTCAGACCTTACGACCATCTTACTGGAAGTTCCTTTTAAGGCTCACCAAAGGCAGGTAAGTGACTGAAATGTGTTCAATGCATATGGAGATAAAGCAGTTTTTATAAAGACTACCAATCTTTTTGTCTCCTTGAGGGAATATTCAGTGATAAAAGTTGGTATTTATATGTAAATCAAATATGACCAAAATGTTGAGTGAACATAATTCTTTTCCTTATTTTAGTTTAAATGTTCTGGATTAATATCCTGTTGATTCACTGTTTATTAGTAGCTTCATAAATATGTAAGCCTATATTTTTCAGTTTTTGTTCTTTTGATTAAAAGTATTGAACAGATTCATTAAAATGGTTCATCTCTACATAATTAATGGATTTCAGTAGGGAAAAATAACCATCTTCTATTGCTTGATATTGTAAGTACTTTTTCCTCCTCCTCCCCCTTGTTCTTCCCCTAATCTAAATCTAATTATTTGGGAGAGAGCTTAACTTAAGAGAGCATTGAGCTTTGCAGTCACAGAGACCTGAGTTTGACTCCAGCTTTGGTACCTTCAACAATTTTGGGGGGAAAAATTTATTTACCCTCATGTGCTTAAGTTTCTGTCTCTTTGTAATGAAACAATGATGTATACTATCTTAATCTGTTTTGTGTTGCTGTAACAGTACCTGGTGCTGTATTACGTATGTAGAAAAGAGGTTTATTGACTCATGATTCTAGTAGCTGGAAAGTCCAAACAGCATAGCACTGGTATTCTGGAAGGGGCCTCGTGCTACATGTAGCACAATGTGGAGCATGGAATATGGCCTTTTGTTCTTGGGAAACTAATTCATTTCTACTGGACCCAACCCATTCAGTAAGGCTAACATTAATCCATTCAAGAGAGTGGAGCTCCCATGTCATATTTACTACCTTCCACTAAGCCCCACCTCTTAACGTTTCTACCACCTGCCTCATCATTGCCATGCTCAGACTAAGGCTCCAGCATAATTGTATGGTTGTGGGAATATTGAGATGTCCATAATAGTGCTTAGCACCTACGAGGCACTTATTAAATCATAGCTGCTAATAATTTTACTATCATTGATGATAATATAAAAATGTCAATATAGTGCTTACCATGTCCGGATATGGCTTCAAGATATACACATATGATACATATGCAATTAATCCTTAAAAATAGCTTTATGAGGTAAGTACTGTCATCTCCTTTATATTTGAGGAAATGAAGAATCAGAGAATTTAGCTAACTTACCAGAGTCACACAGCTAGTAAATGAAGGAACTGGGGGATAAGCCAGGTATTCTGGCTACAGAATTTTTCCTTTTAGCCATGATACTATATATCCTTCATATTATTATTGTTTCATCACTTTTTTGGTATTTAGTTTTTTTTTAATTAATGTTCTACCCATTGATTATTTTGGAAAGGACTTTATTTGGGAAAAGAACTAAAAGTTGCATTTAATGGCTCTTGAAATATTGATATTTTGCTGATGATTCAAAAATAACTTCATTCTGCTATCTTCTCCAGAAATAAGCTTATGAATAAGCACAGAGACACAAAAGGTCCATCCTGTACATTAGCTAAACATGTCTTTTTAAAAACACCTCTTAGGTTAGGTGATGAATAACATGAGGAAGGGTATATTTTTATTCTGTTGTGTTTGTTAGAAATTGGAGGACCTGTATACTGTTAACTTTACAGTTATTAAATATTTGCATATTTGTATGTGTTTTCTTTTGATTATAAGACACTAAGAGAGAAATTATATTTAACAGTGTCATTAAATTATATTTAATTTTGTCTTATTGGTAAATGTTAGCTCATTCATTGTTTACCTAATTTTCTGTGTTTTCATTCATCTGAAAAATGAGCCTAATTTTCTATTTGACATACTCAAGTGGAAAGAAGTCTAGAAAGGTTTGAAATGATGTAATCTGTGGTTTCAGGTCTGGAGATTATCTCTTTATTAGACAGTCAATCTTAGTGTCCATGTGACTTTTAGTCTGCCATGGAATTTAGGTCTTTTGCCTGATTACAGTCCTTTTTGTTTTCCCATTCCATGAAAACAAAGTCAAATAAAGGAAATCATTTTATTTTATAAACTTCCTTAAATACTTCTTCATTTTTTCCTCTGTTTTACAGATTTGCTGTCATGAACCGAAAAGCCCTTGATGTTTTTGGTACTGGTGCATCTAAACACTTTGAAGGTTTCATCCCTAGATTGGATCCAAGATATACAGTTGTAACACCAGAGTTGCCCATAGAGTTTTCTTGAAGATGACTGTATTTATTAATGTGACTATGTTTCATCATTATATCCTGAAGAGGTAATTATGTTGAATACAAAGAAGGGGGCCCAGCTTGAACTTCAGTGTTATTTCAATGAGTGATGCTTTTTTGTTTTGTTTTTCTTACCAATCAGAAATCCAGGAAGGTGTTGCTTAATAATTAAGCTTCCTCTGTAGCCAGAATCTGATTCTGGATCCTGTAGTGGTTGACATTATGATATATCATTGATTAAATTATGTCCACAAATGATACTGGATTATCTATGTAGAAATGTAATAATAACAAGAGTACATTTAAACTTACTTTAAAAGATGTCTTTAATTCATTCCAATATAATTCTTGGTTAAAACTAAGAATATTTCTCATCTTAGGATTTATAAAGGATCACGAGTACATGGATTTGGTCTGTAAATTTTTTTTAAACTTTGAATTGGTATTTGTGTAGTAGAATGTTATAGATTGGAAGGAACTCTCCACAGACAATGCTGCTTTAGTATAGAGCAATGTAATTGGAGAAAATGGCCATTCTTACTTCAGGGATGCAAATGGGTCTTCTGTCATTGGGTTAAATGTCGTGGTATCCATGCTCTTTTTTCTTTGCGAAGCACCATCTCTCTCCATGACCAGTAGGGCTGTTTGGCAGCTCAGTGAACCTATATATTAATGGCAAGTTAGGAACAAATGGAAATTGACACAAGTGTTTTAATCTTTTACAATAGCATTACACTTGAATATTTAAAAACAAATCCTTTGATCCTCATAGGTATCCTATATACCTATATCCTAATAGGTATATTATTTTTGTTGTCATTTATAAGACTGAATTGTTTAGTAGCTCAGTTTGTATGCCATTGTTATTTTAGAAGGGATCAAAATCCTATGGAACAAAAGAAGTTTTGCTAAGTTTAGTGGCTTTTACCTTCTCACCTGTTTCACTTAAATAATGGATGTTTTACAACAAAAAAATATATATATATAAAATTCCAGTGGTTCTTAAAAAGTATTTCATCACTAACTGATTTAATGTTCTCCAGTTTTCTTTTCTGAAATCACTGTCATCCTTTTTACTCTGGAATAAAGAAATGATAAAATATAGTCACTTGATGATGAAAGTAGTTTAGGTCAACTGAGAGATATATGAACACTATTTACAATTTTTCAGGGAAAAGTTTTACTTTTCTAATTTAATAAAAGGTTTAAGTAATTATGATGTCTAAAGGTAATGTAATATCTAGGAGTGATGGTATTTTTGAAAATATTATTTTTTTGCTAAAAAGTTTTTAGGCCATGGTAAATTGTACAGTAGAATTTGTGTTATAACAGGGATTTTAATCCCAAGGTTTAAAATCAATATTCAATTCATCAAGCCTTGTATACTTCTGTATGTATGTAACCCTATTTTTGGTTGTGATGGTAAACTAAAACCCAACAAAAAGGCAAATTCTAGTACCGTGGTAACTTGAGAGCAGAGCACTTCAGTTGGGTCAAAATTTTGCAATTTTGTTTATCTTTTTAGAGTGGACTTGTCCGTTTGGCAGTACTATTTAAGAATCATTTTGGTTTCAGACTTCAAAATTGATAAATAAATACAGTTTTAGGTTTTTATCACAGGAATCAAAATGATTATTAGCACTGTGTTTCCTTTTAAAAATGAAGTATTAAAGCACTGAGAAAGCACCAGCATGCACCTCATTGTCCCTGTTTAGAATTTGTTTATCATATTTTTCCTATCAGGTTAAACATAGATACTTTAATCCATAAGTTGTTATTTTCATTGATATTAAGAAACTGATATTGAGAAACATGTTCTGTTGAAATTTGTGAGGATTATTTAGCAGAATTTTGCTGGTCAAGATGCATTCTGCAATATATATATACATACATATATACACACGTACACACACATATACATAAACAAATTGCAATCATGTTTTTGTTTTATATAAAATGTAAGAGAAAATAACCATCATGAAGCAAAATATAGTAGTGAATGTATAGATTGAATAATTAATTTGCAGTGGTGAATCAACAATCATGAAGTCCAGTTTGATTCCACTAGGGCAGGTTGTGAAGTGTACTTGTTCAAGCAAACACAAGCAAACTTTGTTCTCCTGAAGATAATTAAAATGAATGTCTTTCTACCTCTGACTAATCAGGTATTGATTGAAAACTTCTTGGCATCTTAAATAAAGTCAAATAGACCTCTCCATTCCAAACCATGTTTTTTGTTTTTAAATTCATTTAATTTCTCAAATTGTGTACAAGTAAAGTTTTTACATGACTAATCATAGAAAGCACTTATATGGCCCTTACTTAGTCTTTCCAATATTTTTATGTAGAATGAAAAAAGCGTGCATTTGGAGCAGCAGTACTATGGTTGTTTCTTTGTTATTTCCTGTATTACTAAAATCCTAGAGCTTGCACAAAGTGAAGATTGAGGTTGCAAAACCAGTTATCTCAAATCTGTTATATTCTTCCACTTTTTCATTGTTCAGTTTCAGTCTCCATTCTTTTACTCATTTCTGAAAGAACATCTTTGGATCTGTTATCTTTTTTCATAAATTCTGTATTTGATTCTGTAACTTTTTTCTTCTGTTAACATAGCCATACCTCAGGTGAGATCTACTTTATTATTTTTGCTTTCATTTGCTATTGTTTAGTTGTTATTTAATTTACAATTTTGTCTTTTCATTCTTTACTCTCAGACTTTATAATTTTACCTAGAACAAACAAATATTTTGTGATGGAACCCGCATTGGGTATTTATCATGTTTTCTTGTTGCACTTGAGTATACATTTCCTTTTAGGTTGTGTCTAGGCTGACATTTGATGCTGACAAAAAATAAAAATGTTTCTGCTTGTATTTCATCCTATCCCTGAGTTTCTAAATCTGTTGCTAGTATATAGATGATAAAATCAATGTCCTTAACTCTCAAGGAGTTCGTCCACTAGCGTGTGTCTCAGTTTCTCTCCTAGTGGTGCCTGAAGAACCTCTTGGCAAGGCCCTAGGTGAAGTGTCCACTGGGAGCAGTGACCCAGATGTTCCTGGTGCTTTTGGAACAGAGAAGCCTCCAGCCAATCATTGAATTCTGCCTATGATTTATTTTTGTTTTTATAAGCAGCAGGTAGTCTGATGCAGCAATGAAGTTGTTCTTTGGTACTCAGAGGTGAAAATATTCATTTCTAGACTATGAACTGTGTAGATACCTGATAAACTTTATCTCCCCTAACACTTTGACCTTTTTGCTGCTGCTTATCTCCTCAATATTCATGTCCTTTTTTTAAAATTGGGTATTGAACTCAGGGTGTTTTACCACTTCAGCTATATCCTCGGCTATATCCCTTTTAATTATTTTTATTTTATTTATTTATTTTGGTCTAAGTTGCTGAGGCTGTCCTTGAACTTGTGATCCTCCTGCCTCAGCCTTCCAAATTGCTAGGGATTATAGGCATGTGATACCATACCCAGCTGATAGAGACTTTTTTTTTTTTCCAGTACTGGGGATTGACCAAGGCCTCACATATGCTAGGCAGGTGCTCTACTACTGAGCCACATCTCCAGCCCCTCATTTTCTTTCATAGAAAATTTGGGTAACTGAAAATGAGTGACTAGGGGTTAGCAACGTTTAAAGAGGAACAAGAAATGAATAATTTCTATGAGGCTGTCCTTGAAGGTGATGAGCAATAAAGTGCCTTTATTGTGGAGGCATAGGGGACTGCTCTTAATATTCCTCAACCAGGTGTCTTCCTTTCATAGCCCTTGGTGCTGCCTCTGTAATATCTTGTGGAATTAACAGGGAAAGGCGGGTCTGGGATTGAAGTGACCCTGAGGTCAGGGTGTGGACTCAGATTCTATGGCTGTGTTGTATTGTTTCCATTTCCTGTTGTAGCCCTAAGGGACTTTGTGGTAGCTCTGTGATTATGAAAGTGTTACTATAAGGAAGTTACATTTACTCTGACCCTGGAGTGTGACTTCTGAAAGCCCAGGAAGGGCTGGAGATTGGCCAGGATGCTGCATGTGTCCCAGGATTGAGGCTGTGGTGAAGAAAGTGCCATTTTACACTGAGACAAAAGTGAATGACTTAGCTGGAGAAAGGAATTCATAACTGGTCTTTGGAAATTGTCCTGCCCTTTAGTATGCTTCCCCCCCCCCTTTCCCTCCTTACCCTATCTATCCCAATTTTCTCTTTTCTTCTGCTTCCCGGCCTTCAATTATTCCCCCCAAGCACTGGAAATTGAACCAAGAGCCCTGCTCATGCTAGGTAAGCATTCTTCCACTGGGCTATATCTCCAGCCTAACCAGCCTTGGAATCTTCATGCCTGACCTCTTCTTACCCCTTTGCCCTTCTCTTTCTGGTGTTACTTTGTGCTCTTCTGACTCATGAGCTCCAGTACAACCTTTGATGCCAAAGTGTCTCATGGGTGGGTGGGTAGAGGTGTTCTCTGGAAGGATCATGGCAATGGAATAAACATTTGCAGGGACAGTACCTTTTTTTAAATATAGTGCTTCATTTCTTAGGATGATATTGCGGATAATTGTACAAATGCACAAAGAGATGTTTCTCTTTTCATACGGCCCTTAAATCCTGAACAGTGTCTTCAGAACAACCCTGA
The DNA here is from genome assembly GCA_004027875.1 of Aplodontia rufa. Taxonomy (NCBI): domain Eukaryota; kingdom Metazoa; phylum Chordata; class Mammalia; order Rodentia; family Aplodontiidae; genus Aplodontia; species Aplodontia rufa. The sequence goes on along the minus strand of PVKS010011429.1, from coordinate 39,541 downwards.
TAGCATCACTTGACTGAGGTGTTGTGGCTTCACCTAAGACACAAGAAGTGTTTCTTTTCCTTTTGCATTCTCGTTTTCCCTTATCTGTCCCTCCACCGAGTCTGTTCTAAGTGAGATAACACATTGGACTTTTTTATTTTTTGTCCTTGTTGACCTAAAAATCTCAGTACTAAGCCTTGGTCAGACTCGACAGCTTTTTTGTGGCTTGACAGGTAGAGATCTCCACAGAGTGGACCAGTGACCTACACCACCTGAAGTTACCCTGCAGTACTATTTCATCTCGTACTTTGGACTGTTAATTTCTAAGGTATATAGATTTCCTCAGTGTTGTTTAATCTTTTCTTCGTCATTAATCAACCCTTACATGAATTTTCTTCTCAGAGTATTTTAATCACCCAAGAGGGCCCTGACACCTTGGGAGAGGTATTAGTACCAGAAGGCTAAAGTGGCTTAAAGCAGTGCATTGTTTGATCACTGTGGGATGGAGAGCCAAAATGAATGGGTGAGAAAAGACTAAGCACACATTTCAAGCTTCATCTCTCCCTATTTCTTTACCTTCCCAAGCCTGTGCTTTCCTATAGGACCTTTGCCATTTATTTCTCTAGCTTATCGAGGGGCAAAAAAGAAGCATTATTTTCCTGTTTATTTCAGGGCAAATTGAAGGTGAGTGTGGAGATAAACTTTAGTCTGGCTCTTGGTCAGGTAAGAGCTTTAAGGAGTGTTGAGTCTACAAGAAAATAAATAACTCTTCTTATTCTCACCCCTCAGAGGCAAGACAGGGATCTAGTCTTAATGGGAATGTTCAGAGTCACATCTCAGTGGCATCTGCCACAGGCGTTCACTGCCAAACTTGCTTAGTGAAGAGACAAAGTCTGTGATGGGAGAGGAAAGGGAAATTTTAATATTAAATTGGGGGCCATATCTGTAAGCATTCTGTAACCCCAAACCTGACTGGAGGCCAACAGTCAAACCAGGGATTGACTCACAGGGTCAACATGTTCAATATTTGTGTCATGAATGATCAGATGGCCTTGTGCTGCTTAAGAAAAGTCAGCAGTTGTTTCCTTAGGAAGTTGTGTTAGGAGTAATGAGAGTTTTTATATGAATAGAGTTTTAAATTTCCTTCTTTTGAAATTTAATTTGTAATTAAAAACTACAAAGCTGAGGGAAAGAAGAAATTTCATTGTATCTGAATCTGAGTCTACAGTTTTTGAAAGCCTGTCTTTGCTGGAGGGATTTCTTAAGGCCCTGTTAAGCCCCAAGAAGGCGGGATGAATGAGTCTAATAAGCCAGAGATGTAACTGAGCCATCTGGACAGTTTTTCCTCCCAACCAGAACACTTCCTGTAACTTGGATTAAAGTTCAGAAATGGGATTATGGTCATTGTTAATCCTCAGTGACTGTTTAATTGTTCATCCTTGAGAACAGTACATTGATGTTAAGATAGCAGCATGCCCAGCTCCAGGGAATAGATTAGACTTGTTCTAGTCCTTTCATGTTATTCTTTTTTGTCCAAAGATTTCCAACCAAACATTCCTCTGAGGTCAGTCATGTGATCAAGTTTTGGCTAATATGATAAAATGGGCAATCTGGGAAACTCTTAGACTGCCCCCCGCTACACACACACAAAAGGAAAATTCCTTCCTCTTTCTTTTGTTCAGGACACTGGTATTAGTCAATGCAGTCTAGATTTGTGGCAAGGATCACATCTTCCATTAAGAGGCAGGCACCATGTTAAAGATGTCAGGGAGCATGATGTTCTTAAGCCAATGAATGGATATCAGTAATCACCTATATCTAAGCATTTTGAGAAAACAGACCTCTATCATTTAATGCCTTAAGAATTCTGTTACTTTCCAACACAAATGTATTGTTATTGATACATTCCAACCCTTCCTATATAGATCAGGCCTGTTTCATTTCTGTTATATCCTTCTTTCCATCCATTTAATTCACTTTTTCTCCCCTCTACTTCTGCATGTAACTTGAAATATTTAGTCACCTCTTTAAATGTGTCTCTCATCTTTTGAAGTATCGTAAAGGTTTACTATGATTTATGTGTCATCAAAAACAATGATCCCTCAAGTCCTGCAGAAATAAGTCTGCACAAAATGTACAAAATAAAACATACTTTGAGCATACTTAGATAGATTGAAATTACAGGTGTTTCAGTCACTTCATTATTGTGCTGCAGCAGCCACATAATCCTTAATTTAAGTCAGTTCCCCAAACCCAGCTTCACTGTTGATCGCGACTTGCATGTTTTCTTGTCATTTGCCCTAAATCTTTCCTTTAGGGTTAAATGGCTATATGAATGGAGCCTAAAGTTCCAGATGATTGTTCCATCTCTTCTCAAGGAATATGTTCCCATTTTAATAATTCTTTTCCATTCCTTTGGTTTTCTAGACAAAGCTCGGGATGAATCTGATGGAAATAAATATAGTCCAGTCACAAATAAATTAGAGAAGCTGCCTGACTGGGTGTGTTTGTGCATGCCAGAAGGTACTTTCTCTACCAGGTGGTCTGTGGGAATGGGTTCTTGGCAAATAAGATAGTTTGTAACCTCTGTAAAGAAGCACTCCTTACTGGCCTACACCACTATGCCAAAACTATATGCTTGCTACTTGGTTCTACTTTGTGAACATTTCCCTCATCATAAGGAATGGTTTTCTGCCCTTCTCAGTTGCAAATACCATACCATTTGCAGCTTTACTTTCCACTGAAGGGTCTTCTTGCTACAGCAGCCAAAGAAAATTCAAACTGGACCAGTTTACCAAGCAGGCTGAGTGTAGAGAAATCTGTAACCACATTCTTGACATCTTTATTCAGAGAGCCCTTGCTTGATATTTTGTCTCTGTCTTACTTTAGCAGTTTGCTAGTACCTCCCTTAAAAAATATTTCATTTGATTATGATAATCTGTGTATTCACCTGTTGTCCTTTAAATTTTGGTATGTATTTTAAGAGCAAAGAGCCCATCTCAATGTCTACGTGAACTCTTTATATGAAGAGAGGAGTTAGGATGTTCTTAGCGGGTGCCTATTGAATGCCTACTGACTTTATGGGATCTGCATATCAAAAATCTACCCTTAGCCATTCCTGTGAATGTCTGGAAAATATTATCCTTACAAATGATTTTGTAAATATTCTAGGAAATTGGCTTCTGCTACAATCCCAGCAGCTATTGAAGCCAGTTTGGCTTCAGGTTTTAGACAAATGATTTATCATCTGTTTCATTTGTTTGTTGGTTGGTTTTCCTGACAGAACTGGAATTCTGGATTGTTCCCCACTTAAAAACTACCAAATCCAAACCAGAAGTAGACAGGGTAGGATACAAGACTCTTCCTACTCCATTTCAGAGTAAAACTCACAGGCAGTGTGTCCAGAATTACATTTTATGTCTGGCTTTTCAATTCCATATGGTAATTAAAAATATTTTTTCTGTGACAGGATCTTAGATATTAAAGTGGGTGAGGGTTAAGATCACTTATCAAGATAGGATGGAGTGTAATAAATAGAAAATATTCATTTTTAGGGGCAAAAAGGAAAATAAAATGTAAGCAATGAGCCCCTGGTACATCACATTGAATTCTCACACCCTAATGTCATTAGTTCTGTTTTACCACTCAAGGAACAGGAAATCAAAGAAGCTGGTATTTTGCCCAGGGTGACCATACTGAAATTGGAATTAATATCTCCAAGAGCTGAAAGTTTAAACTGAAGTTAACATCTTTTATTCTCTTCCATTAAAAGTAATCATATAATGTTAAAATAAAATCCTTGACTCCCAAACTGCATTTTTACTATTTTTATTGGTTTATTATAATTAGATGTAATAGTAGAATTTCTCATGCCTTATTCATATGTGCACTTAACATAATCTCAAACTCATCAATATCATTCCCCACTTTATTTCCAGCCTAGATAGAATAAGAAGTGGACCTACCTCCTCACCTGGAACAATTTAAAAACCTGACTCTTTAGTGCAGGGCAGTGATCCCTAAAAGAAGGAACACAAATGAGTCGAATCCTATGGCCGTTCTTGGAGGTGTGGTTCCAGAGGCAGCTCAGGGGCAGAGAGCTAAGCAGAATCCAGAGGTTTCCCTGAATTGAAAAAAACAGAGCCCAAGGTCCAGGCCGGTTGAATTGGGTGAAATTCATAGGGCAGAGTATAAAAAAGGAAGGAGGTGAACAGAAAAAGAGCTTGGGATCTAAAGAGAGTGCCCCTCAATACTTTAGCTGGGTACCAAGTGCCTGTATAGGGAAGTTACCAACGCTGGAGAAAAAAAAAAAACACTGAAAGAAGAAGGAGCAGTAGCTGCATTACATAAGGCAGCGAATCGTTTGCCAGCCAGAGTCAGGAACTTCATAATTCAAAGGGCACTATGTAGAGAAGCCAGGAAAGTATCGATTGTCTTAGTATCAGAAGAAAATTAACCCTAGACCAAAACCTGTCCTGATCTCACCTGTTGAAGCTTAAAAGTTTACTTCAAAAATCTGTCTCCAGATAACTCTGCAAGAACACTCTACAACAGTATTTAAAGAGTACAAAAGTATTCAATATACAATAAGGGAAAATTCAAAATGTTTGGCATCCAATCGAAACTTACTAGGCATTCAAAAAGCCAGAAAATACAATCCATAAGAGGAGAAAAAAATAAATATAAATGGGCCCAACATAAGCATACACAATAGAATTAATGCAAAAGGACGCTGTAACAATGTGCCGTACAGTGAAGGAGGCGGAAATTGAGAAAGTCGAGCCAGATTGAGCATGTTAAGGGGAGACATGGAAACCATAAAATGGAACAGAAATAACTTGGAAGAGATTAAAAATAGAACGCATATTTTTAAAAAATTACTCCAGCACTAGGGATGTAGCTCAGTGGTAGAGTGCTTGCCTAACTCCAGTACTAACGAAAGAAAACAGAGTGGGATTAGACAACAAAGATTATAGAACTTCAAAAGATAGCAGTAGAACCTATCTCAAACTGTTTTCTGTGAGACATAATAGGAAGAATTCCCAGCAATCAGGAAATGAAGCAGAAGTAGGGAATTTAGGCACAGAAGAAAATAAGACATCATGGCCAATATTTTAAACAAATCTGATAGAAACTACAAACCCACAGATACAAGAAAGTCAAATGAACCCAAGGGGGGGAAATGATGAAGAAAATTATATTAAGACATCTGAATTTAGCTTAAATGACTAATAAAAAGAAAATATTAGTAGCATTCAGGGAGGGAAATGAGCATACAAAGTATAAAAGACCACAAATAAAAATGGCAAGACACTTCTCATTTAAAACAACGTACGTTAGAAGAGGGTAGAGCAACATCCTTAACAGCATAGAAAAGCCCTGCAAACCTGCCACTTCTATAGAGTCCTACAGGCAATGAAAATATCTTTCACCAGACCCAATGGTGCATGCCTGTAATCCCAGCAGCTGGAGATCCCAAGTTCAAAACCAGCCTCAGTATGCTAGCGAGGCTCTGAGCAACTTAGCAAGACCCTGTCTCAAAATAATAAAAAAAGGGCTAGGGATGTGGTTCAATCCCTGGTATTAAATGAATAAATAAATGAATAGAAACAACAAAGGCAAAGTAAAGACTTGAACATCCTAAGTCTGAAAGAAAAGTCCCCAGCAGTTATGCTTAATAAGAGATATTTTTAGAAGTAAAGCAGAAACAGAATGATACCAAGTGGAAATATGAAGAATATGTGCATAAATATGAAAACATTTTTGTTATTCTTAAGTCTCTTTAATTGCCTTAAGCAAAAACTGTAACAACTTATTGTGAAGCTTATAACATCAAAATAAAACATCAATCACACCAAGTCAGGAAGAGCAAATGGAACTGTACCATTGCAAGTTAATCTTATGAAATAAGTATAGAATTACATGAAGAAGAACTGCAATAAGTTTAACACATATACTATAAAATCGAATTCTTCCCCACACAATAAAAATTAACAGTTAATCAGCCAACAAAGAAGATACAATGGGATTAACAATTTTTCAATTTTTCAAAAGAAAAAAGGAAAGAAGAGATAGGGAACAAAGAACATGTGGGACAAAAGGAAAATAAATAGCAATATGATAGATTTAAGCCTAATTATAATTGTCAATTGTCACACTAATTGTAAAACATCTCAACACAATTAGAAAGCAAAGATTGTCAGGTCGAGGCAAGACCAGTCAAAACCCACTAAAGTCTAAAGACAAATAGGTTCAAAGGTTTTAAGTGACGATGTAGAGAAAGAACTATGCTAACATTAATAAAAAGAAAAAACTGGATTAGTTGTAGTAAACAGTAGATTTCAGAGCTGAGAATATTGCCAGGATTAAGGAAACACCATTATGAAATGATAAAAGGGTCAGTTCCATAAGTGGAAATTTAAAAAAGTCTTAAAAATTTACATTCATAATAGTAGAGCATCTAAATGCATGAGGAAAAAAAGACTGGTAGAACTGTATGGAGAAATAAGCAATCCAGAAATATAGGTTTTTTGTTGTTGTTTTGTTTTAAAGAAAGAGGGGACAGTGAGAGAGAGAGAAGCATTTTTTTAAATTTAGTTTTTCGTGTGACTTTCATTCCTCAGACACCTCGTCGTGTACATGGTACTGGGGTTTGAACTCGGTACTCGCACATGCCAGGCAAGCACCGTTACTGCCAAGCCACTGCTCCAGCCCACAGAAATATAGATTTAAATGCCTTTTTATTAGGACACAGAAACAAAGCCAGTAAGTACAAGACTTGAAAAACACCATCTTGACTTAATTGACATTTATGGAGCGTTTCACCCAATAACACAATACACATTCTTTACATTCGGAACATTTCCAAAAGAGACAATATTTTGGACCATCCGACAAGTTGCTGTAAATAGATTCAAACCATATATCTGAGTTCTTTGGCAAAAAAAAAAAAGAGTAAAGGAGACGAAGAAAGAAAATAACTCAGTAACAGAAAAATATCTGGAAACCCCCTCAAGTATTTGGAAACAAAACAACATGCTTGAAATAAAAATGGTTTAGAAAGTACACTGACCTGAACGAAAATAATATAAATTATTAACATTTATTAGATATAGATAAAAAAATTCTTACAGGAAAAATTATAAAACTAGCTGCTTCTGGTAAAATAGAAGAAATTTCTCAAATTGTTCTTAGCATACATCTAAAGAAATAGAAAAAATGAGAAAATTAGATCTAAAATAAAGCAGAAACCAAAGAAGGATTAGGAATCAATGAAATAAAATACTTTAAAACAATAGGAAAAAACTCAAATGCTTGTTCTTTGAGATAATAAAATTGATAAACTTCTACATAAACAGATTGGAGAAAAACAGAAGATGAAAACACATCAGCCCTAAAGAGCAGTGACACCATTATAGATTCTTCAGAAATTAAAAGTATAATGAGACTATCATGAGCAATTTTTTGCCAATAAAATTAACCACATAGGTGAAGTGGGTGAATTCCTTGAAAGATACTATCATTTGCAGTGTGATTGTACCCCCAAAGGTCCCATATTGGAAACCTTAGCCACAGTGTGGAGGTGTTGAGAGGTGTGACATTTGAGGGCTCTGCCTTCACGCCTGAATTAACACTGTTTTCTAGGGAGTGGGTTTGTTATCAGGGAAGTGGGATCTCTGTGAAAGAAGAGTTCCCTCTTGGTCTCTCTCACTTTCTTTTGCTCTTCTGTCATTGGATGGGACAGCAAGAAGGTCTTCACCAGGTCCTGGTACCTTGATAGCATACTTCCCAGCTGCCTCCAGGACCATGAGCCAATAAAGTTCTTGTATAAATTACAATCTGTGGAATCTTATTATAATACTACAAAATAGACTAAGACAAATACTAGCAATGCTCATGCAAGAAGAACTAGATAATCTGAACCACTGAATTAAAGAATTTGAATTTTTAGTAAAAGGACTTAAAAAAAAGCCCCGGTAGGCCCTGCTGCGTTCACTGGGTTCACCGACGAGTTTGACCAAACATCTAAAGAATAAATATACCGATTCTATACATGCTACTCCAGGAAATTAATGAGGATGGAACACTTACAGCTTATTCTATAAGGCCAACATTTTCCTGATACCTAAACCAGGCAGGGAAATTATAAGAAAACTGAAGTCCAAATCCCCCAGTCAAGAAGAGGAATTCTTACTAAAATGCTAGAACATTGAACTTAATGCTAAAAAGTCTAACACATCATGACCAAGTGGGATTTATCTCAGGAATTCAAGACAATTCATAATTATGATCATCACAATAGAAACAGGAAAAGTGTTTGACAAATACAACATCTGAAGCCAGGAATAAAAGGTAATTTCCTCAGACAAGAGAAAGCAATTTTCTAATAAAGGATACCTATAAAAGCTCACAGTTAATGCCATACTTAATTGTGAAAGACAAAATACTTTTCCTCCAATATCATCAAAAATATCCCCTGTTACCACTTCTAATTAACATTGAACCAGATGTTCTGGCTACTGCAGGAAGCCATAAGGAAGGAAGGAAATGCTGGAAAGCTGGAAATTATGCTGCCTTTCATGGTAGACAACGTGATTGTCTATGGACAAAATACTGTGGGGTGCACAAAAATCCACTAGAACTGATAAATTAATTTTGCTAGACTATTCTGAAATGTATATGGAAGTGGAACAGGTTTTAAAAAGCCAAAATTACTTTGAAAAAGAAAAAAAATGGGACTTAGGCTACCCAAAACAAAATATTCTTAGTGTTGATGTAAAGACAGACAAATAGATTAGGGAAACATTACACTCAGTTTAGAAATCAACCCACACATGTTCAATTCATGAACTTTAGCAAAGATGTCATTCGTGGTCATTCAGTATTGGGAAAGGATATTCTTCTAACACATGTGCTGGCCATATAGCAAACACAAAAATGAACAGAAACACTTGAGCCTTACTGTAATGATTACGAAATTAATCCACACTATATATACATATTCAACTCAAATGTATTGTCCTCAATGTAAAACCTAAATAAAACTCCTGGAAGAAAAAAATTGAGAAAATCTTGTTGGGTTGGGTTAGGTAAAATTTTGAAAAATTTGACACCGAAAGTACAACTTAGAAAATTTTGATCAGTTTAGAGTACTAATCATTAGGCTTGGTATTCTCTGAAGCTGTTATTTGGATCATACTCCTATGTATAAATTCTAGGAGCAGTTATTGGACATTTATAGCAAGGGAAACTGCTGGTGTTTTGGTGTACGCACATTCTGCTGGTCATTTTGGAGTAAAATTTCAAGCACTACTCTAGATTCCTATCTAATGTGCAAATGTAGGTCCTGGGGACTAGATATACCTAGGACTTTTGTGGCTTTTTGAAGGCCCAAATCACCTACTTCTAAGCTGTGCTTAAATGTGACATTCTTTCTGAGGTTTGCTCCATGTTAGAATCAGACTTATCAGACTTATCTATTTAGGTATGAAGAATTGAACCCAGGGGCTCTTAACCATTGAGCCACATCCCCAGACCTTTTTCTGTTATTTTGTTTTGTTTTGTTTTAAACATTTTTATTTTATTTTTAAAGAAAGAGGGACAGAGAGAAAGAGAGAATCAACTTTATTTTAGTTTTTCATGTGACTTTCATTGCTCTGACACTTGGTTGTGTACATGGTTCTGGGGTTTGAACCTGCATACTTGCGCATGCCAGACAAGCACCATAACTGCTGAGCCACCGCTCCAACCCGTAAACTTTTTTTTTTTCTTGAGAGAGAAGGACAATGAAAGAAAAAATCAATTTTGTTTAGTTTTTCATGTGGCTTCCATTGCTCCAAAACTTCATTGTGTACGTGGTGCTGAGTTTGAACCCACCTCCAAGAGCATGCCAGGCAAGCACGGTAACTGTTGAGCCACCGCTCCAGCCCCCTTTTCTATTTTTTATTTTGAGACAGAGTCTCACTAAGTTGCTGAAGCTGGCTTTGGACTTGGCGATCCTCCTACCTCGGGCTCCTTAGCAGCTGGGATTACAGGCATGCACCACGGTGCCAGGAACATCAGACAGCTTTAAACAGTTCTCCATTTTATATATCCTTTACACTTCGTACTCTTCAGTGTGCTGAATGATTGACCTGTTTATTGCCTCGATTGTTCAGCCACCTCTACCTTCTAGAGAGAAGGTCCACAAGAATGGAGATCTTGGTTTCACTCACTGAAACAGGACCCTGGCGTCTGACTGTTTTGAGAACGTGGCAGACATGCCCTTGGTACATAGTTCCTAGAGTTTCTGATTCAGTGATCTAACTGGACAAAAAGAGTGTGACCATACTCACTCCCCACACTGGTGAAGTAATCCATATGAATTGCAGACAGTTGGAATTTTCTTGGGGTTACTTTACTGATTTGTTATTATTTATAGAAGTTTCAAATAGAGATACTTTTTTTTTAGTATTGCTTTGAATGCTTTTATATCTTTTCAGTAGGAAAATAAGAATAAGAACAGTGGGAATTTAGAACCGCCAAGGATAAGAAATTCTCCTCTAAGACTCAAAAGTCCTTTATCTGGATTCATAGGCCAGGAGGATGGAACTTTCCTGAAGAGGCTTCTTTATACAACCGTGCTCCTTCCAGTTGGAGAACCTGCACCAGGACTTTCCTGATGGGCATGGTGGTGTTTATAACAATCAGTTTATCACGGTCGCGTAGTTTGTGGGTCAGAAATTCAGAAAGGCCATAGCATGATGTGCTGCATGATGTCTGGGGCCTCAGATGGGAAACAGCCTGGGGACTGAGCATCTGGGGAGGGGGAGCGCCTGCAAGGTGGCATCTTCACCCAAAGTTTGGGTCCTGGGCTGACTGGGATGGTTTGAAGGTTGTCACTTCAACTGAGACTGGCAACCAGAACACCTATCTGTGGCCTTTCCCTGAAGCTTGGGTTTCAGATAAGGAGTCTCCAAAAGATGTCCCTAGAGAGCCAGTATTCCAAAGAGATTACGGATGATTCTAGGCCTTTTCTAGCCCAAGTAATTCACTGTCACTTCTGTTATATTCTGATTATCAAAGTTGTCACAAGCCTGCCTATCCCCATCTCTTGATGGGGGATGCTAAAGATTGTAGGGCTGCATTTTAAAACACAGCCCTCGGGCTGGCGCAGTTACAGTGCTTGCTTGAACCTCAGCACCATGTACACAACAAAGTGTTGGAGCAACAAAAGCCACATGAAAAACTAAATAAAATTGATTCTCTCTCTCTCACTGTCCCTCTCTCTTAAAAAAAATAAATAAAACACAGCCCTACGTAGGCATGTAGGCAAACATAGTCTAGGACTAAGGATTCCATGGGAGATGTAAGCTCCTGGAGGAAATGCAGATGTAAGCTACAGAGAGGAAAATCACATCAATAGCTTGTGGTCAGGAGGAGACAAGAAGGTGTTCAAAGACTCCAGGAGGAACAGGAACTGGGGCAAGGTTTAAGGATCGGTAGTTAGTGGAAGAAAGATAGATAAATGGCTGCCAATAAAGGGCGCTCTGGGCTCCTGAGAGCTTTTTCCTAGGGGCCTTCAGCTCCAGTTATTCATAGGAAGGTTTATTATTCTTTTCTGGAAGTGTTCAGTTAAATTCCTCTCCAAGGGAACACTCTTTTATGTTCTAGAGATTTACATTGATTCAACACAATTTTAACCTAACAGCAGGAGAATTTTCTAGGAAACCTGAATTTTCATGGGATGAGAGAGGTAGATTGTGGTAATGCAATGCTGATTTTGTGGATTCAGAGTTTCTTGTCAGATTCACTGATTACATACAAAAGCAGATTCATCTCCTTTGCCCCGAAGCCTCCCTCTCCCCTATCTTCCAGCCCTGGGTGGTCCACTTTGACTTCTCTCTCTTTCTGCACCATCTTGCATCCGTCTTCTGTCTACACTCATACCTGCTGCCTCAACATACTCCAGAATGTTCCAGGAAGGGAGGGATTTGTGTATTAACACGGCCCAGCACATAAAGTCAATGTTTGTTGCCAACAAGGTTAAGTGAATTAGCTTGTCACTGGAATGCATTTTCTTTAACTGGTCTCCTCCCACACTTTCCTGTTAAATCTTAAAGAAAACAAACAAACAAAAAAAACCCCTAGTTATTCCTTGCTTCAAATCTTCCAGTAGCTTATCTTAGATTTAGGATGTTCAAACCCTGAACCTGGTGTACAACACAAGATATCTTTGAAGTTCCAACTGTTCCACCCCCTAACATAAATAAGCAAATCAATAAATGCATAATTAAGTAATAGAATTTCTGTAGCTCCACTTGTTTCCTGGACTTTGTGTTTGTGTGGCCCATCCCTGTGCTTGGAATGTCCCTCCCTTTGTCACTTGTTCAAATTTTACCCACTCTTCCCATCCTTGATGAGCCTTAAAAGAAGCTCATAATTGAATCGGTTTTGTCACATATGCCTTATATTTTGATAAATTGTAAGCATCTGAGCTCATGATTCCCTTGAAGGAAGCACCCCTAGGTTGATAATGTAAATCCCTTACTCCTAGCTCAGTATATAGCATTAAGTAAGTGCCCAACACATGGTGGAGAATCTTGTTTTATATAGAGATCTCTTTATTGTAATTAATAGGCTTATGACGACAGAGAGACCGGCCTGGACAAAACCAAGAGAATGCAGGGTGCAGGATAGTTGTAAAGGGATGCGGTGTAGCTACTGAGGGAGCATGTTTAAGGTGTGGCAATGGTGGCTATCATGATGGCCGCTCCCCCCGTGCAGGTCGCGTTGCAGACTCCAGATCTGGCCACCAGGTGGCACCCACGCTCCACCAGTGCAACCGGTGGGCCAGGCTCTGGCTCCTTCTGGCTCAGATACTCCTCCCCGGCAAGGCCGGGCTTCAGACCCGCATCGCTGTCATGCCCTAGGCTGGGCGGGATGGAGGGGCTCCAAATCCAGCTTGTGGTTCTCAGAGCCACAGGACCCCTCCCCTCCCTATTGCGCCTCTGCGCGGGCCAACCCCAGTCAGGCTGCACATGCCACAGCACTAATTTGTCATTGCTGTTTCCTGCAGACTGGGTGATAGCCCTTCTCCTGGGCAGCCCCGTTGCCCATTCGTAGGACATGACTGAAGTGCAGAGGAGGCCCATGTCTCAGCACTGATGGGACAAAATCGATTTACCAGCTTTCTCACTCATGGAGTCACCTCTTCCGATGATCTGTACTAGGAGTTCCAGATAGGAAATGGCATTCTCTGGGCAGCCTTCCACTGTCTTTTCTTCTGGCCCCCAGCCCCACCCTCAGAGAGGTCCCACGTCTGCCTGTCGCTGTCTTTTGCTGTTTTCCTCTGAGAAATACATGACTTGCAAGAAATGGGTGTCACAGTGACTGGAGGGAGATTCAGGGTAGATGCCTGCAAAGAGGACATCCAGATGCACTCCCGGAGCTGGGCTGGGTGCCATTGGTCCAGTCTGACCCCAGGAGCCACCCGCGCCTGGAGCTGAACGGGACTCATCTCCCCAGTGAGGCTTCTTTCTCCACTTTTCCCTAGGCTCTGTGTGTACCCATACCTTGTCCCTAAGTGTCAGTGGGTGCCTCAGCTCTTGGCAGTCTGTGTGGACTTCCCAGTTCCCCAGTGAAGGCTCTTAGGAGCTGTTGGCTCCCACTTGGAAACCAGAGTGCTTGTGAGTGCATGGAAATCGTGCCTTTTACTCTGTCTGCTCCACACTCAAGCTCAAAGGGCAATAAGAACCCTCCTATGTCCATGATACACTCATGGAATGGTGTGTTGTATTAACCAACTCTGAAGCTCTCGAAGGGATGATAACTTAGAAAAGCTGATGTGGCCTGTATGACACAGGTGGTAAGGGACTGAATCCCTCCCCACCTGACATCCACATCCCCCTTTATAGGGGAAGGGCCAAGCTAAGAAGGCTTTTGTCCTGAGGTGTGTGGACAGGGAGGGACTGGGGGAGGTAGGGGATAAGAAGCCATTTAGAACCTTCATGGCAACCAGGAAATTATACTTTTACCAAAATAACTTCTCCTCCACCAAAGACAACTGGAAAATACAAATACATCTGAGAGAGGAACCCACAGTAGGAGTCAGAGAAAGAGCTGCAACTGCTCCCAGCATTCTGGGCCTTGAACCCTGAGGGAGCAAACCTCTTTGGCAGGTCTGAGACAAGCAGATGACTCTTCAGGTGAACCTGAGAAAAAAACACCAGTAAAGGCAAAGTTACTTCCATGACTCCAATGCAGGGTTCCCCATGCAGAGGTACAGAAGAGCAGTCTAGCACAGGAAAGAAGATGAGCAGAATTTAGGGCCTGTGGGGAGAGGTGGTTTCACAGGAGCATTGCTTGGGGCTGATTGCAGAACCCACTGTTAATTAGACATTTAAGCATGTTGAACCAGCTCCAGAATGCACAATGGGAAGCCATGCAAGCTATGGACACAGTGTTCTTTCCAAACCATAGTCAGAAACAAAGCACCTTTTAGAGCTTTAAACAAATCAGTCCCCCGTGCACACCTGCTCTTGTGCGTGCTGCTCATCTGCCGGTCTCATAACCTCTGTAGCCTATCAAGCCCTTTGGTTCCTATTGGTGAGCCTTGGAGGAGGATCGCTATCTCCAGGGAGATGTCAGGCATGGAAAGAGGGTGTGTCTTTTGCATTCACAGAGTGGGGGCTACCCCTTCTGTCCATGAGACCACGAGTGACAAAGTAAGTCATCGAGCACAGGTGTTGCTCTCCGGCAGGGTGAAGTCAAGGTAGATTCTTGTCCCTGCACCCTCTCCACTTTGGGTCATTTTGTTTAATTGCTTGACGTTTACTTACTTCACAGGTCAACTTGGGCCACCTCAAATGAGTTCTTTTCTGTGGAAGTTCAAAGTAGTCCCAAAGATTGCCACTGATTCCCAGGGGAGCTCATCGCTGACAAACACTTCTGCCTCATGACATTGATCCAGAAAATGAAACTCAGTTCCTCTTCAAGCTCAGAAAACATAGTCCACTCCCATGAAGTGCTCATGAGCATGAAAGAGCTTATTCAAGGTTTGGGGACAGGTGAAAGGGTTTGTGTACCAGCAATGAAGCGCTTGCAAGTACAACATTGGGCACCCCTGTTCTTGCAATTGGTGGCATGAAACCATCTGGGGGCAGTGCTTGGAGTGTACTTCATTCTGGGGGAATGACAGTGACTTGTGCGTGCTATCTAGAGCTCACTTAATCCCAATTCCCTCTCCTTCTTCCTCTTCCTTTTGTGTCCCTCCCTGAGTTTAGTACCCCTGTCTCTGCAGAGCAAAACAAATACTTCTGCTTCCACAGGCCTCTGTTAGCCTCGAGCTTTGAGCTGAAGTTCCTGACAGTCTCACCACACAAGGTGCTCATCAGGGCAATTTCCCAAAATGAACGCAGCTCCCTTCCTCAGAATAACTCTGGGGTCGGCTGTTAAAATGACATTTTCACCTCACGACGTTCACCATCGCATAATCAAAAAGTGTGCTCAACAGCTTTCTTGTTGGGGAAAGACTCGAGCTGGGAAAAGTAACCTACAGAGTTACAAATAAAAATATAAAGAGAATGCAGAATGATCTGGAGGAAAGGGTATCAAGTTCTACCTGAAATCCAAGCAAGCCTGTCTAATAACTAAAACTAAAAGGGAGGCAAGTGTGTACTCCCCACGTCTCCCAGGGCCCAGTGGTACGAGGAGGCAAAGGCTGCTGGAGGAAGTGGAGGGCAAGCTCACCCTGGATGTCTAGGGACACTGGAGACGATGGGGAAGCTGGCGTCAATAGGCACAGAGTGAGGCCAGCTGGGGTGGACTAACCTGCTGCATCAGGGCTGGGTTGAGCAGCATGCCTCACTCCTCCCACGGGGGGCACCTGGAGCAGAGGCAAAGTGATTCCTAGAGCCCCAGGCAGGCAGAGGTGGCCACCCTGGCACTGTCATTTCCCTGGTGTAACTGCTTGGGGACTTGCGGCTCTCCCCACTAGGCTGCAAACACCCCTTGGCTAGCAAGCATAGGCCTAGTGTATTGCGATGTGCCTGGTACACAGAGGGGGGGCCAGCCCAGCGGAAAGAAGCAGCAATTGGATCCCTGGCTGGGATTCCTAACTCTGATTTTAAGCTTTGCCACTGACCTACTCCGAGACCTCAGGCAAGTCTAAAACCTCTCTGAAACTTTATTTCTGGAATGGAAAGGAATATTCGCCTGTCTTGAACAGAAGATGGAAGGACCTAATGGAACAACGTGAAGGAACCTGGATAGTCCACCGGGCAGGGAGCCGGAATTGTTAGTGTAGGCCAGCAGGCCTGGCAGCAAGGTCACGTGTGGTGCCGGACAGTGTCGTGTGTGTCCATTGCCTTTCCTCCAAAGCCCGGCAAGAGTGGCCTCACTTTCTTGCTGACTTGGGATAAACGGAGACCAGAGGGTGACTCTTGTCCAAGACCACCCAGGGGTCTCCTAGGACACAGCTGAGGTTAGAAGGAGGTCTGGTAGCTCCTGCTCCCTCCCAGCGGGGAGAGCCTTGGAAGGAGGGGTGCTGCCTGAGCAGGGCAGGCTCTGTTAACAAGGAGAAGCAGCAGCGCTACACAGGCTAATCATAGAAGGCATTTTGAACAGAAACGCTAGGGTTCTGAAATTCAGTGAGGTAGAACCCAAATGTAAAGGAAAGAAAGCTTCGAATGTATTCACAGTTTCATTCAGTCCTGCCCACTCTTTCTTACTCTCCCTTTCTTGTGTCCCAACTGGGTCAATTTTGCTCTATTAATGTCTCTGTGGTCCCAGGTTCTCCTCGTTTCTCCTCCATATAGTCAAGATCGTCAGGATTGACACTCAGGAGAGACTGAAGGAATGAAGAAAGAGGGAGTCCGTGGGTGGCTGTGTTCATGGCTGTGGGGCAGTGGCATTGTGGACAAATCGACACCAGTGTCTCCATAACTCCTGTGCTATCTGCCCTCCCTTCCAGCGCGCTTGAGTTCACACAGCCCATCTGTGGAAAATCCAGCATTGCGGCACCTTGATGAAGGTTGTTCTTGTTAGTGAGTCTCTACCTCTATGTGCCTCAGTTGACAAACAGAACCAATATTAATCCCTTCTCACAAATGTTTGTGAGACCCAAGTGGGCGCAGAAATGAAGGTATTTGGTAAAGGACAGCCTCTCATGACATTAGGACCTGCACACCATGGGGACAGCAGCACCATCCTCCTTCACACATACCCTGTTCACCACCTCCACACACACACACACACACACACACGCACGCACGCAGGTCCTTGCAGAGGGGGGTGTGTATGTTCATACTGCGCACACACTGCTCCAGCAACACACAACAGCTTAGATACCCACAGCATATACACATGCTCTTATTCAGGAGCAATAAACCTGAGAATGGTCCTTCCCTGGCTGCCACCTGTGTTACATGATTGACAGATTTTTTCCCACCATTTGCTCCAAGGATGTTTCTTCATAAAATATTAGTGGACATGTCCAACAGCAAGAACTGACCCACGCTGTTCTCAGTCTTGTGAAAACCACCGGGGGCCTCCCAGGAAGTAGGTTTTCCTTCCTGCCTCCCTGGCTCATGAGGGGTACTTGCACAGCCCTAGACACTCAGCCTGGAGCTGCATTCTAGATGCGTCCCCAGGGGAGCTGTAGCCTAGGAAAGGCCCTGGTTTGTGGCTAGGATCCTTCCTTCCTTAGCTGTTCTTTCACGGAATAGGTCCCTTTTCCTGGGACCTGCAGCTCACAGCTTCTGACCTCTGTCCTCATCCCCTCAGGTTGAAGAACAGACTCAGTGGGGACAGGGTGGGGAAAGAGATAATGAGTTTCATTTTGAAAATGTTTAGAGACAGTGTATACAAAGCTGGAGGACAGCTCTGAAGGAGTGATCTTTGGGAGAGATCTCAATTATAAATTTTAAAAAAGGGAGATTTTCTACATATTCACAGAGTATTGTTAGGAGTTGCATTTAGTTACTATAATCAGAGCCAGAAGAAACAATGGCCTAAGAAAGGTGAAAGTTTATTGTACTCAGTATTCAGGGGTTGTGTGTTAGTTCTGTGGTATGATTTTCGGGACCCAGGAACTTGTCTTTCTATTATTTGATTTTTGTGTGTAACTTCATCTTAGCATTGTCTTATAATCGAATACAGCTGCAGGACACCAGCCCTCATCTTTGTGTTCCTGTCAGGAGCCAGGAGAAAGTGTCTGAAGAAAAGTGCTTGTGCCTGGAGCCATCTTTCTTTTAAAATCTTACTCAACAACTTGTATTTACACATTATGGGCTAAAATGTAGCCACATGGCTATATGTAGATGAAAGTGAAGATAGGAAATATGATCTTTTAGCTAGCTCCTTGCACCTGGCCTCAGCACATTATTTGGCTACCAGAACCTCCATTGTCCTTTGACATAGAACACACTTATCCCTTTCCCATTTCAGACAATCCCAAAGGCTTGAACAATTTGAAATCTGGAAGACTGCTGTCCACTTAGATACCAATTAAAACTCCAGGCTGTGCTTCTGACTGACCAGCTATAAACTCAGGTCCCCATAATTCCCTCTTAAGGGTCAAATAATTTACTAGAGTGGCTCACAGAACTCAGGGCAGCATCCTACTTATGTTCACCCAACTGTTGTAAAAAGGCTATTACGAAGGATGCAGATGAACAGCAAGATGGAAGAGATGCACAGGCCAAGGCCTGTTGGGGTGGGGGGTGCAGAGCTTCTCTACCTTCTCTGGGTAAGCCCCTCTCCAGACACCTTCACGTGTTCAACAACCAGGGAGTTGCCTGAACCTCACCCCATTGACATTTTATGGAGGCCTCATTATGTATGCATGATTAATTTCATCAACCTTCTTTTCCTCTGCTGCCTGGAGGCTGGGGGTAGAGGAAAGGCTGAAAATCACAATCCTTTAATCCCATGGTTGATTCCTCTGGCCACCAACTCCCTCTTGAAGCTGCCCAGAAGCCTACACAAAACTGTCCTATTAGAACAAAAGATGTTCCCACCAGCCAGGAGTTTCCAAGGGGTTTAGGAGCTATGTGTCAGATCCATCCACCCCTCAGGAAATCACAAAGGATCAGTGTTAGGGATAGGGGTCAAAAACCAAATATTAGAATAAGAATTTCTCTTATTGTCTAATCTACAAGGGTTTTATGAGTTCTATGTCAGGAACCAGCAAATGTATGTGTGTGCACACAGGTACATATTTCTTTGCTAGGTTCACACACACATACACACATATATACACACATAAATGTATATCTGATTATATCACAATGTCACAACTTCCCACCACATTTGCATGACTAGTGACCCAAACACTACCCGTCCAAGTCATCTCTGTACCTCTCAGCTTACCTGATATGCAATGGTGATGTAGGAGCCACTATAAACACTTTGGGAAAGGAGAGAACAGGAAACAGCATAGTCAGTGGTCTGAAACTATGTTCAATCCTCCTGGACAGGATTTCTGAAGACTCGCTACCATCAAGGAGGAGGAGTAAATTCCTGGAGATCTCTTCATCTGTCAGCAGCCCCTTCCCCATTCTGCTCTCTGGAAGGATCTCTCTTATTTGCAATCTCTTAGGTTTCCAAGGCCACTGTTAGTCCATGCTTCATCTTTGTGTGAATTAGAAAAAGGTAATTCTGGGTGCAGGCAGCCCCACTGATGTGTGGCTCTGGCAAGTAGCTGGTGCCTTCCTGCTAATGAGGAAGTGAGGTGTGTGGCCCTGTGCAGAGTGGCCTGGAGAGCGAGTGCAGGCTGAACTGCAACCCCACTTGCCCCTTGGCTGGGTGTTTCCATGCAGTGCTGAGCGTGGGTGTCTATTAGTGGCCTGGTGGTCCCTGGCTCCCCTCTCTGGGGAGTTCTTTGGTCCTAATCCTCCATGGATATGTCTGAGCTCTGGAAGAGTATGGGGTACCCTCCAGCAGGTCCCATTCCATGGGCTGGGCTGGGGGCCTGGGATTGTACAAGGTGTTTTCCTTTGTTTCTTTAAGGGGTGTTTCCTGTCACTACTTCTTTGCACATGGTATTCCTATGCTTTATTCCTAATTTCTTTTCTGTGTGCTCAGGTTGGTCACCTCTTTGGTCCATGCTTGTGGTGGCTGAGATGCTCCTCATGGTGATTCCATGGGACCTTGGGAGTTCTTCTGTCCCAGATCTCATCATACGATTGTGTGATTATTGATGTTCTATCTTCCCCTGTTCTGTGAGATCCTTCATGGAAAGAACCACTTCTTCAACTGTGTGTGCATAGCACAAGTCCAGCCCAGATGAGTGCCAGATAGAACTGAATCAGTGAATGACACTTCACAGAGTATTGGAACACAGCAGTAAGCAATCGCATCACTCTCACTAACGGAAACCTGCATCTCTAGCCTAAGATCAGTGAGAACCTAAGACAAATGTCTCCACTTTTAGAGCCAGCATAATGGGTGCGATGCACGTCGATATAAGAATTAGATGAATTGTAGTTCAGATTATGGCTTCACCTCTTACCAGCTTGTTAACTCTGGGAAATTTACTTAATTATCTGTTCTGTGGGTCCTCGTGTGTAAACTGGGAATAAGTATCATCTACTCCATAGAGCTGTTGTAAGGGTAGGCGGAGAGCAAGCACATAGATAGCTGGCGGAACATTGCAGAGTGCCACATGCTGTGGCCCCTTTCCTTCTTTAGGTAGGGGACAGTTCTCCTTGGAGGTGTGCAGAGGGGGAGTCCTGGCTGCAGCTGTTGTGCTGTCCCATTGGAATTATTAGCAGCGCACCCTTTCACTCAAAACATGTCCTGGTTGTGATGACAAATTATGTTGTTATCCTATTAATGAGCCCTGACACGCCATCTAACCTGCTGTCAACAGTGTAGACATAACTTCTCATAAAATGACAACTGGGAGCCATAACCCTAAATTAGACAACGCAAGGTAAGGACCAAAAAGGCAACTGAAAGCCACAATCTCCCAAAGCAGGTGCTTCCTGTGCCTGGCAGAGACCACCACAGCCATCTCTGCACAAGCGCATCTGAAGGCAAGTTTAAGTGCCACTGGCCCATCAATGGTTTTCGGAGGCTTCACTTTTGAAACCAGGACAGAGAGAGTTGTGGTTCTTGGGCTTTAAAATACCTATTCCATTTCCTTTTCCCCAAGCCACCTCCTCTAGATATTTTCTGCCTGGGAGTGAAATTATTTCCCCTCAGCACTCAAACTTATATCTCTTGGTTTTTTATTTTATTTTCATGACAGCATTTAGGTTAAAACTCTGGCTCTAAAAGGAGAACCTTTCTATGGTTATGATGTTGTCATTTGCTGCAATTCTTGGCTGGCTGAGCTCCTCAAGGAGGGGGACCACATCTTTCTGTTATTATAGCCCCATTACCACCCTGCGCCTGGTTCACATCTGATATTTAACTCGTGTGTTGAGGGTGAATAATGCACATGAATGATACTCATTCATAACATTCATTCCCAAACCACCAATAGCCTGAGTGAATTAGCCAGAGTGGAGTGGGCTTTGTGCCACTCTTCCTTGGCCCCCTTGGATGAAGGAGCTGGACTCATTCAGAAGCTGTGCCTGGAAATGGGTGGCCTAGGTGGGAGATGTGTCAAAGACTTTTTAATGATTTCTTTAGGCTTATTTCAGGGAGTTGGCCACAGCTTCCTGGAAATTAAACTGTTAACTGCCCAAATGAGATCCTCCTGGGGAGAATCAATATTTATTTGTAGCTATTAAAAAAGAAAAAATAAGCCTATGACAGAATTTTATCATCTGTCCAGATGGCAAAGAGGAAGAGAGAGACATAAATGAGTGAGGGAACGGCTGGAGATACTTGAATGAAGTAAGGCAGGAAGAGAGTTATTTATCCACACACAAGTAATTCACCCGTCTTACTGGTTTGTCTGGCTTGGAATGGACTTTGGGTTCTGAGGTGGCTAGCATTCCTATAGCTCCTGGAATACACCATGAGAGTCAGGGCTTAGTTAGAACAAAGGCCATTCTAGGTATTTCAAGTAGGAAGAGGTTTAATACAGGGAATCAAAGATTCCTACAGCCACTAGAAAGTTGAGATTACTGCTTTCCCTAATCACCAAGTGTATAGGTCTCAAGGAGTCATGACTCCAAGGTGAGTGATTCTCAGAGATTGCCCAGAGGTGCTGGGAACGGCCTCTGAGGATTCAACTCTTGGTAGCAACAATAGGGTGATTCTCAGGGCAGTGTTACAAACACTTGTTTTCTGCCAATGCCCAAAGGCCAACAAATAGCTGTCCCTGGGAGCTGAGGACTTTGCCTCCTCGGTCTGCCAACACTCAATCAAGAGGATCTTTTTGACAGCACCTAGAAACATACTGGAAAGAGATCCTTGGAAAAGGAGTTCTAGGCTAGTCCCTTTGTAGACTGGAAGATCCTGCTGAACTGCTTACTAACAATCCTGTACTTGGATTTATACTCCTTCAGTGAGCGGATACTGAGGACCCTGTGTACACCAAAGTCTGCACTCGTACCGTCTTGTTTCTCTAAGACTTTGGAACACAGGTCCTTGTATTTTTTTTCTGTCTTCCACTGTGTGCTGTACAATTATTGACACACAAGCAGATGTGCACTGATTGCACATTGAGTTAGCTGATAAGCATAACGTGTCTGCTACTTTAAATGGAAAAGAGTGAAGTGAGAAATATAATTTATATCCGTGTGTGTGTGTGTGTGTGTGTGTGTGTGTGTGTGTTTAATGGGTTCTGTCAAGGGGAACCTCTGGAGTGAGCTTTGGAAAACTAAGGAGGAAAAGTCATTAATTCCCAGGGGCAGCTGCTTGCAGGCCTATGGGCACTGGCAGAGGCGGGTATTTGGAATATCACTCTGATATACCTTAGTATTATAAAGGTATAGCATGCTAACTAAACATATTTTGAAAAAGAGAAGTTTAGTTTAGAAGTTTAAAAATTACTTTTTAAACTACTTTTGATGCATCTTTGTTTACTACAATCCCCATTTACCAACATTTTGATTTATGTCTTTGGTGTTATTTTTTCCTAGTTTTGACTTTTAGAAAGTATTAACGCTCAATATTATCAGAGGTATTTTAATATTATTGTGTTTGTAAAAATTCTAATAGCTAATGAGAGCGTATTCATGATTGTTTATTTAATCCTTCTCCTAGTGTAGGATGTTTAGACTGTTTCCAATATCAGGTTTTTCTGCCTCCTTTGACCTTGGAAGTTGTTGGTAGGTTGGGTCCTGATGGAGCCTGGGCTCACCCACCCTGTCTTCTCCCTCTCCCAGCCCTTTGTGTGAGCAAGAGGTCTCGGGGGCAGGGAAACAGTACAACTGCTGCTTATAGGCCAGGCTGGGCCTCTTTCTTTCCCCACCCCCAGAACTCTTGGCTTCACGCAGAGGAGAGAATCCAGGCTTGGGTGGCCAGGAGGAAACTGGCTTCTAGTCCTTGCTGGGCCACTTAGCTGTTGTGTGGCCTCACCTCTTCGACCCCCGCCTTTCTCTCATTTGAGGTAATAGCCAGTTACTCTGTGGATGCCTCCAGCTCTGCTGTTTTTAGATTCCTCCCACCTCAACCGCCTGTGTATGAGGAACCATCACGCCCCTGTCCTCCAGCGTGGGAGGCAAGGCTGACTCTTTGGGAGGTTTCGTGGCTCAGTCCAGGGTGGGGACTCCTGCGTCCTGCCCGGCTTTGCCCAGGCTGTTTCCCCCACGGCACTGCCTTGCTTTCCAGCTCTGAGATGGTGTACCAAGTTTTTCATTTTGTTGTATCAAGTTGTTATCTGAGTGCCTATGTTGCTTGTCCTTTTTCTACTTATAATGTGGGCTGTGGCTCATATGTTCTGTCTGTGAAAACCCCTTCCCTCGCCAAGCCTGGGTGCAGCAGTTCAGTCTATTGGTGCCTGAGGCCTTCCCCATGCTGCGGGTCCTGGTTGCCCCTGGGAACTCCTTGAGGTGCACAACCTGTCTATGGCGAGGTACCTGCACATGGCTTTTGTTCCTTGAGGGTGGATGAAAAGAGTAAAAATGCACTGCCCAGGGCAGGCGCACTGTTACTGAGGAGTCTAGAGGAGTGGGCAGAATAAGCACAAGCCCCTTCCTCTACTGAAGCTCAGCCACGGGGCTTGTGGAAGTTTCCTTTCTTCCTTGTCAGAGCAGGATGCATATTTTTAGTGCAGAGTTCCCAGCTGCAGGGTTTTACCTTATCAGCGATATCCATTTCCAACATCTCTTTAAATGCTAATTGGAGTCTCTCCCAAGGGATATCTGGCAGAATGGTTCAGCTTCCCTCTGACTAATCCTCAACCACTTTGTACAGAGAGGTGCAGGTTTGGAGCAGGGTGCGGGATGCCTTTGAAGTCCTCTCATCTGCACTCCCATTTGCCTCCTGTCAATCCCCTGCCTTTGGGCTCACTCTCCTGTTTTGAGAAAAGGCTGCTCCTAGTGTACCTCCCTGTGTGGAGGTGAGGGAGAAATCAAAGTGAACAGCAAAAATATATTTAATCCTTATGAGCATCTTTACAAGAAGATTTTATCATCCATTCGAACAGATGGGAAAGATGAGACCCAGAGAACATTACTAACTTCCCCAAAGTCGCAAAGACTAAATGACAGAGGTGGGATTCAAATATGAGCCTAGCTCCAAATTCTGAAAGTCTTCAGTACCACCCAGATAAAAAAATCTGCAACGACCCTCTATTGAGGGCTCCTGGTGCCAGGTTTGTGCTAAATGATGCTTTACACCTATTAACTCATTTACTTTAAAGAAACTCTATGATGCAGGTGTATTTGTCCCATTTTTTTGCACTAAGCTCAACAAACTGGGGAACTAGAGGGTAGCAGGTAGTGCCAGGTCACAAAGCTACTAAATTGCTTTACTTACTATTGGTGCTGGTGATGTGGAAGAATGAAACCGGGGGAACACCTGCACACACTCCCACGTAAAAGACCTCATTATTAGTTTTTTGAAAGATACTAATACCTGAATAAAATTTCCTTTGTGTGGACTGCACCTCTGATTGTCCCGGTGCTTTGGAGTGTCTTTAGATTATTCTCCTCCATTACTGCAATGCCCCCTAACTAGCCTCCCAGAAAGCCCTCTTGCTTCCCCCTTCCCATTTGCCACCCAGTAGCCAGGAGGATCATTAAATACTGCAGCGTTGATGATGTCCTCCATTCTTTGGAGCCCTTCTCATTGCTTCCCATCGCTCTCAGGACAAAGGCCCTATCGCCAGCTTCACCACCACATACGAATGCCTGTCTCTCCTCACCCTGTCCTCAGCCACACTGATCTTTTGGTTCCCCAATTTGATCCTTTTCGCTGCAGATCCTTATGCTGATGACAGTTTTATGCTAAAACTCTCTCTATGCTAAACCAGTCCCATTCCTCTTCATCAGTTAAATTCTGGCTTAAATGTTTCTTCCTGAAAGATCCACTCCTAACCCCTGCAGAGCTAAATCCATTTCTCTTTGGATCTTTGGACTTTTCTTTCATGACATTTACTATAATTTATCATCACAGACTTATTGGTAAGCACAGTGCTTTGGTGTCACTCTGACATTGAAATGTAGACTCCCTCCTGGGGCAGGAGCCTGCTTCTTCTGGACTCCCAGAACCTGTGTGGTGCTTGCTGTGTTTGAAAGTCTCTTCCAAACCTCATGTTGAAGTTCAATTGCTACCATGACAGTATCACTCTTCAAATGTGACTAGATTATCAATGAGTTAAAGGCATTTTGAGGAAATAGGCTATTCCTTGCAAAAGTGACCTTTTTAATAAAAATGAGTTCTGCTTCCTCAGATTTCTTTTTATTTTATTTTTAAATTTTTTTGGTGGTACGGGGATTGAATCCAGAAATTCACACAGCTGCTCTCCCACTGAGCTGCATCCTAAGTTTTTTATTTTTATTTTATTTTATTTTGAGGCAGGGTCTTGCTACGTTGCCCAGTCTGGCCTTGGTTGGAGATCTGGAGTTACAGGCGAGTGCCACCATGCCAGCTTCTTAGCTTCCTCTTACTCTCACCCTCTTATTCTCTTGAGCTCTCTCTACCTGTATGATGAAGATCCTCACTAGATGCTGGTGCTTTAATATGGGACTTCCCAGCCTCCAGAATTGTGATCGGAATAAACTACTGCTCACACACTCCCCAGGTATGCTGTTATAGCAACACAAAGCAGACGAAGACAGTGCCATATGAGTAGTGGGCCTCTGACAGATACTTGCTGACTTAAAGTTGGATGTTAAGCTTTGGGTGATTCATACTTTAGAAGCTGTTTCCTGCAGACACCTGAAATTCCAAGCTTAATTTTTGAGAATCTCCTTTTGAAAACTTTTCCTCATCCAAATGAAGTTGTCCTTCTGCTCTGAATAGCAAAGACTGTGGGAAACTGAAAAGAATTTCTGCTTGTAATTGAATTATGGCTTAATGAAGTAAGTGACATGTTGATCTGTCTCATGCTCACATATCTGGCCCTCTGTGTTGATTTCTGGTGCAAATCAATTAATCCTGTGGAGAAAACTTTCCCCTTAGAGCAAACGGAAGAAATATGTTTGGGAAACATGGGAGACAACTGGGC
Source organism: Aplodontia rufa (assembly GCA_004027875.1). NCBI lineage: Eukaryota > Metazoa > Chordata > Mammalia > Rodentia > Aplodontiidae > Aplodontia > Aplodontia rufa. The sequence continues at coordinate 13,011 of PVKS010011429.1, read as the reverse complement.
TCCTGCAGAGAGGCAGAAGGGAAAGAGGGGAGGAAATCTGCAGGTCCTGCAGCTCTTCTTTTGCCAAGTCATGGCTGATGGAGAGACAGATGAGTAAGAGGTGGGTTTCCAGACCTTAATCAGCTTGGATTGTAGAACTGAACCTCACAATCTGTTGTGACTCTTCTTAGCCCTTAGGAGAGACAACAAAGAAAACAACTGGATTTCAGGGATTTAGTATTAGCAATGCGGCATCTCAGAACTATCTCATGGTTCATGCTGAATCCATGCAGTTTTCTGCTCCAGCTGTAACTTCAGGTGGGGAGAGCTAATGTTGACAATGAGGACCCAGAGGTATAGACCAGCCTCAGACACCAGGGATTGGCTTGTTGGACAGGGTTATTTGGGAAGGAAGGCAAATCTGCATCAAGATCCATGAAAAGTTTACTTTTTCTTGCTAATTAATTTGTACCAGTTTTATACCAGTGTTTTTTAATTTTGTTGTTGTTCTTGTTTTTTCTTTTTGTTTTACTTTTTAGAGAGAGGGACAGTGAGAGAGAGAGAGAGAGAGAGAGAGAATTGATTTTAGTTTTTCATTTGGTTTTTGTTGCTCGATGCTTTGTTGTGTACATGGTGCTAGGGTTCAAACCCAGGGCCTCAAACATGTCAGGCAAATGCTGTAACCACTGAGCCACCGTCCAGCCCCTATACCACTGTTTCTTGAATGAATGATATACATTCGCTGGGTGAATGGAGATGAGAGTGCCCTGGATCAGGCATAAGTATGGTCTGGAGGTGCTATAGTAAGATACATATGGTGTCTCTTTTGTGCTAACTGGGCTTTATTGGATCATTCCCTGAAATAAAAAATCAGTTTAGTCTACAGGTAAAGGTCCCATATGCAGCATGGGAGATTGTTGAAAGTATTCTCATTGCCAGTCACTCATGGGAGGAATCATGTAAGGAAAGTGGGACTTGGAAGGGTGTCAGCAGGAGGGATAGAGAACTCCCAGACTCTGCAGGGCCTCTCCTGCTTCTACTTCTAAGGTGTTCAGATGTCTGACTCCCATGTGGATACTGACCGTGTGTAGGCATTCCTAGTGTATTCCTAGTATAGCACTTCCTATAACACTCCTAGCCATAAAATAGAAGGGGTTATTATCTATATTTTTACAGAATGATGAACAGACACGGAGAGATTACGGTGTAGTAGCTAGTACGGGACAGTCGAAGAGTTCAAAGGAAGGCCTACTTGAATACACAGCCCACGCTGTAACCCATGGAGCTATTATATGTTCTCTTGGGGGATGAGACAGTGATGTGCTGGTTTGACAACTAGTTCTCAGTAAATAAATACATAAATAACTAAAGTTTTTTTTGGTTTCTGTGGGGGTAAGTACTCCCACCATGACTAATTTTGAGCTACCGACATGAAGATACTGTGCAGGGAGTTGGGAAGAGATGTGCAGTTGGCAGCTGGCATGAGTCGGCTCCAGCACCATCTGGATTGAAGTCACCCACACCCTAGAAACGAGCTGGGTGCTTTGATGGTGTGGAGACCACAAGCTCTGGAGAATACAGGCTGTTCCTGAGCTGGGTGAAACCTTAACAGTGACTTTATTTAATTACATATTGCTCTCTTTTTTCTTTGACTTCTAGAAGCCTTCTCTGAAGCCTGAATGAATGTCTCTCCTTGCTCAACTCTGCCACAAGGGACCCAGCAAAGGGGGAAAGCCTCCCCCGTGCCCACTACCACCACCAGTCAATGGCGGTATCAGAGATGGTGAATGAGACATTCCCAAGGACACGGGAATCTTGGGGACCAGATGCTGCCCCCCCTCTCCTAAGTCTTTTTCTGTTATCCATCTCTGATTATTTAAGGAAGATGGCAATTTTCCCCTATAGAAGCTTAGAAAATGTTCTTTGAGATAATCGAGCCCTACCTGCTCCCTCTTTTTCCTGAGAACACCTCTTGATCTTCAACCCCAAGATCATCATCATCCATATTTTTTATTACTGTCAGCTTTCCCTGCATGTGTGATTCTGCCTGTATGGGAATTACCTAGGGTGCTTGCGGTAAGTTCATATTTCAGGTCCAGGAATTGGCATTTAATCAACCTTTCAGGAGATGACTATGTCCAATGTTATTTATTTATTTGTACTGGGGATTTAACCCAGGGGCATTTTACCACTGAGCTATATCCCCAGTCTTTTTATTTTTTATTTTGAGGAAGAGTCTCATTAAGTTGCTGAGGATGGCCTCAAACTTCTGGTCCTCCTGTCTCAGCCTCCTGAGTCACCTGGATTAGAAGAGTGAGCCACCATACACAGCCTTGTGCTCAATGTTCAAGAGCTATTTCTCTAAGTAATATTTTCTAAAATGTCTCTGGTAGAACCAGAGGTAAAAGAATACTAATCAGCATAAGGTAGATGGAGCATGAAAAAGGGGTCTAGGGCAGGGGGAAGTAAGAATTAGAAACTAAACAATGGCCCATTTCTGTGTGGCCCTTGAGCTGAGTATTTTTTTTACAGTTTAAAAGTATGCACAAAAAATAGAGAATAATGTGCAACATAGTTGGTGTACAAGCAGTAAGACTAAAATATTTACCATGTCAGCCCTTACAGAAAAAAAATTGTTTTTCTCTGCTCTGTGGTTAAATGAATTTTGGAAAGTATTGAAAAACACCAAGTTCTTTTAGGGGTACAGTTGCATGATCTAAATGCTGGCATGTTCGATTGTGAAAATCAATTAAGTAGTACCATTTTGAAAATCATACTTTAGCCAGAAGTCTGAAAAATATTAAATAAGTTTCCTGACTTCAGGAAGCCTTGGCACATTTAATATGCCAATGTGCCCTGAGATTCTTTATGAGGGTATACAGTATTTCCCAATCTTATTTGAACACAGATTTCACCTTATCTTTATTTTTATAGAGCATGTTTTGGGACTGGTGATTTGTGGAACATGCTTTGAGAAATTTTTCTAAACAAATTAAATTCAGTCCAGATGTGGCAGTCAGTTTCCCTTGCACTATTCATTGTGATACGCTCCTTTACTTTGGTCAGGAATATCAGCCTTTTCCTCTTTTATCCCACATATTCAGCCCTTTCTTCCAGACTTTCTGTTTAAGTTTTCTCTCTTGCATTATCTATCTGTCATATCCTATGTCAATCACAGTCTCCCTTCACGGCTCCTGGACACTCATAGTTTGTCCACTAAAACCTCTATTTCTGAAACTCTTAGAAAATGAAGGATTCCAGAAAACAATATTTTCTGGCTGTATGTAAAATTAACAATTTTTTAAAGAGAGAGGGACAGTGAGAGAGAGAGAGAGAAAGAATTTTATTTAGTTTTTCATGTGGCCTTCGTTGCTCCAATACTTCATTGTGTATGTGGTGCTGGGGTTCAAACCCGCATCCTTGCACATGCCTGGCAGTAGCCATAACCACCGAGTCACCACTTCCAGCCCCTAGAATTAACAGTTTTGACGTGAAAAATGTTTTTTTTAAAGAGAGAGAAGGACAGCGAGAGAAAGAGAGAGAGAGACAGAGAGAATCAAATTTTATTGAGTTTTTCACATGGCTTTTGTTGCTCTGGCACTTAGTTGTGCATGCGGGTGCTGGGGTTTGAACCCACTTACTTGTGCATGCTGGGCAAGCACCGTAACCGCCGAGCCACTGCTCCAGCCCTAGGCATAAGCTTTTTTATTGGAGATATCTCCTGATTTTTAATGTAGGCACTCAGTGCTATAAATTTTTCCATTAAGATTGCTTTCACGATGTCCCAAAAGTTTCATATGTTGCGGCTTCATTATCATTAACTTCTAAGAATTTCTTAATTTCTGCTCTCATGTCTGCTTAGATCTATTCTTCATGTAATAGTGTACTGTACAATCTCCATGTGTATATATATATATATATATATATATATATATATATATGTTTTTGTCATTATTATTGCTGTTAATTGCTAGGATCATGGTGTCATGATCTAATAGGATACGTAGAAGAATAGCTACCTTTTTATATTTGCTGAGATTTCCATTGTGAACTAGAATATGATCTATTTTGGAGAAGGATTCACGTAGTGCTGAGAAGAAGGTATATTCAGCCAATTGGGGTGAAATATTCTATACATGTCTGTTAAGTACATTTGATTTGTGGAGTCGTTTAGGATGAAGATCTCTTATTCCTTTTTTGCTTTGACACTCTGTCACTTAGTGGTAGAGGAGTATTAAAATCTCCATGGATTATCATATTGGGGTCTGTAAGTGGTTTTATGTTGTGGTGTACTTTTTCACATACTTGGGAGCATAGGTGTTTGGAGATTATATATTCACTATGGTTATATTTTCTGGTTGTATTGCTCCCTTTACTAGAATGTAGTGGCCTTCTTTATCATTCTGATTAGTTTATGTTTGGAATCTACTTTGTTGGAGATAAGTATTGCAACACGAGCTTGCTTATTAGGCCATACACCTGGTAGAATTTTTTTCATCCTTTCACCTTAATCTTCTAATCTGTGTCTTTTGATTGGTATGTTGAGACAATTCACATTCAGTGTTAGAATAGTTATGTGGTTGTGGTTCACAGTTACTGTGTTTTATTAGTAAGTTCTGCACGGTCTTGTTTGTCTAATGATAGCATGTACCTTTACTGAATTTCCTCTGTGGGTTTTGAGGATTGTTTGCTGATTCTTCTATCTGGAGTACATCCTTGAGGATTCTTTGCAATTCTGGTTTTCTGTTCATGAATGCTTCAAGTTTGAACTATTCATGAAATGTTCTTATTTTCCCACTGAATTTGAAACTGAGTTTTGCTGGGTATAGTATTCTCAGCTATATTTTTGTGGTCTTTCTGACATTCAAAGAAATCCTTCCAGGATCTTCTTGCTTCCAGAGTTTGATATGAAAAGTCAGAGGTGATCCTTATTGGTTTGCCTCTGAATGTGATTTAGTATTTCTCTCTTGCAGACCTTAATAGTCTTTCCTTGATTTCCCCATTATGCATTTTGAACATGATGTGTCTTGTTGAGCTTCTCATTTAAATAGGCCTATTGGATGTCATATATTCTTCCTGGATAACCATCTCTGACTCTATTCTATTACAGGAAGATTTTTCTTTAACTATTTCATTGAGAATGTTCTTTGTGCTATTTCTTTGCATTTCAATGTCCTCTTGTACACCAATTACTCTTACATCATTTCTTCTGATTTTGTCCCAGATATGCTGAAAATTCTGCTCATGTTCTGTGAATTTTTTTTTTATCATCCATGTGCTCAGGTTAACTCACCCTATCTTCACTGTTGCAGGTTTTTTCTTCAAGAGCCAGGGTCCTGTTTTCTATAGAAGTTAGTCTATTATTAAATTCTTCCATCATTCCTCTGATGTGACTGACTGCAGATTTTAGCTCCGTTACTTTCTTTTTCAGTATGTCTATCTTTTTTGATAATGGAATTTTTTCATCTTTTGAGTTTTCTCACTTAGCCCCTGCCTTAAATCTTCTTTTAATTCATTATTATTTTTAGCAATCAGATCATTGATAATTTTTTTTTAGGTTTTCATCCCACACCCTGTCCATGTGCTCCTTGGTAGGGGAGTTGTGGGTTTGAGGTGAACCTTTTCTAATTAGATTCCTCATCTTTGAAACTCTTCTTCTGGATCTTTGAATTGAGGCTCCCAGCGTGGAAGTACAGTAGGTCTCTGGGTGCTTATTCCTTGAAGGTCAAAGGGTCAGGTCAGACATCACCTCTCTGTCAACCATCTTTTTCTAGAGAGATGCTTCTTTCTGGAGCCTTGTTTTGCTGCACCTTTGGATTTAGGGTTCAGGACTCAGACCTAGAACCTGGTGGTTTGTGGGACAGCCTTCTGGGTTGTTGAAACTAAGCAGAAGAGTTGGTTAGCTGGGTCTTGGAGTCTCAGAGATGAGATGTGGGTCAGGCCAGTACCAGCCTGCCTACATGCTGTGGTAGGGTCTGTGATCATCATTGGTAAGGATGGATCCAATATAACTGGACCTGACGGGTGTACACAACAGCTGTGCTGAGTCTAGGTGAGGGATCCTTGGAGTGTCCTGAACACCTGCCAGGGCCAGAGTCCTGGGCTGAAGTGGTAGTGGTGCAGGTTCCAGGGTTGGTGTACTCAGGGTTTCCTATGTGCCTACTGGGGAGGAATTTGGGCACAGACAGTGGCAGTGCTGGGTCCTGGAACAGAGTCATCAGGAGTGTCCAGCATGACTGCTAGGACTGGGGATGGAGGCCCAGGCCTGGGCTAGTGGGGTCTGGGTGCCAGATCCTCAAGGGTGTCCCCCATGCCTTCCTGGAGCCAGGGCCAGAGGCCTGGGCCTGAACAGGCAAGTTCCAGGCATGAGGTCCTCTGGAGTGTTCTACATGCCTGCTGGGGCCAGTCCAGAGGCCTGGGCCTAGGAGGGATGGTTCCTGGCACAGGATCCTCTGGGGTGTCCTGTGAGTCTGTCCAGTGTTGGAGCCAGACCACAATACTTTATATTGTGGATATTGACAAACTAATTCTAAAGTTTGCATTAAAATGCAAAAAGATCCAGAATAGCCAAATCAATAGTGAAGGAGAAAAGCTAAGTCAGAGGACAGACACTATTGAACTACAAGACTCATTACAAAGCAAGTATAATCAAGAGAGTGTCACATTGGCAAAAGAAGAAATAGATCAACAGAACAAAATAAAGTGTCTAGAAATAGACCCACTCAAATGTTGTCAACGGATCCTTGACAAAAGGGCTGTTAATACAATGAAGTGGAGATAGTCATTCCATAATGGTGCAGGAGCAACTGAACAACCACTTGCAAAAAACAAAAACAAAAACAAACAAACAAAAAACAGAGCTTTAGAAAAATTACTTCAAAATTGTTGTCAGGCTGATCAGGCTGAGGCTTTAGCTTAATGGTAGACTGCTTACTTGGCATGCTTGAAAACTGAAAGTTCAATACCCAGCACTGAAAAAAAAAAAAAACCAAATATGAACCTAAATATAAAATGTAAAAGTAGAATAAAAATCTAAATGAGTACTTGTGCAATGATAACATTTCAGATAGAACACCAAAGGTATGTTTCATAATAGAAAGAATTAACGAGCAAGACTTCATTCAAACTATAAACTTCGGACCTGTAAAAGGAAATGAGAAGAGTAATCACAGATTAGGAGAAAATATTTCTTTTTTTGTTTGTTTGTTTGTTTGTTTGTCTTTTTTTGTCAAATATGGACTTACAATTAGGAGGGAAGCATCATCAAACAATCAAGAACAAATGTATATTCACAGAGCAAGCCAAGGCTGATACCATTCTATGGTTCCCCCTATTAAACCCCACATTAAATGAGCTTCTCATGGAAGTCAGAGGTTTCTCTCTGAGTTGATTCCCCCATACTCCCTCCCTCTGGTCTCCTTGATAGCCTTTCTATTCCCTCCCTCCCACCCTGTCCCCCTCCCCACATCTCCCAGCATCCTAGGCCAGGATCCCCTTATTCATGTGAAAATTCATACATGTGATGATATTATTAGTTAAGACATCTATCATACTGTAGCCAGTTGTATTCTAGGCTCCACAAATGAGAGAAAATATTCAGCTCTTGAGTCTCTGAGTTTGGGATATTTCAGTTAGCATAATTTTTTCCATCTCCATCCATTTGGCTTCAAAAGCCATAATATCATTTTCTCCAATAGCTGAGTAGTATTCCATTGTATATATGTACCAAAGTTTTTGAATCCACTCATCAAGTGAGGGACATCTGGGTTAGTTCCACAGTCTAGCTATAGTAAATTGAGCTGCTGTAAACATTGATGAAGCTGTATCTCTATAATATGCCAATTCTAACTCTCTTGGAAAAATACCCAGGAGTGGGATAGCTGGATCATAAGGTAGTTCCAGCCCTAATTTTTTGAAGAGTCTCTACACTGCTTTCCAGAGTGACTGAACCAGTCTGCCGTATCACCAGCAATGTGACAGTGTTCCTCTTTCCCCAGAGCCCCTCTGGCATCTGTCATTATTTGTATTCTTCATTTTTGCCACTCTGACAGGAGTGAGTGGAATCTCAGTGAAGCTTTGATTTGCATTTCTCTTATTGCTAGTGATGTAGAGCATTTTCTCATATATTTATGGGTTTTTTGGACTTTCTCTGCTGAGAGGATTCCTTTTAGTTCCATAGCCCATTTATTGTTGGATTTATTTGTGATTTTGGTGTTTAGATTTTTTAGTTCTTTGTATAGTCTGTATATTAGCTCTCTGTCCAAGGTGTAGCAGGCAAAGATTTTCTCCCATTCTGTGGGATCTCTCTTGACACTCTTTAATAAATCTTTAGCTGCACAAAAGCTTTTTAGTTTTATTGTGTCTCATTCATTTGTTCTTCACTTTACTGCTTGTGTCATGGGAGTCTTGTTAAGGAAGGAGGTGCTGAACCCTATGTCCTGAAGTGTTGATCCTACTTTTTTTCAAACAATTGTAAAGTTGCTGGTTTAATATCCAGATCTTTGAACCATTTTGATTTAATTTTTGTTCAGGGGAAAGGTAAAGATCCAATTTCAGTTGTCTACATATGGCTGCCAAATTTGTCCAACACCATTTCTCCTTCTTCCACACTGTACTTTTGCCCCCTTTATCAAATATCAAATAGTTAAATCTATGGGGGTTCATCTCAAAATCGTCCATTCTATTCCATTTGTTTTCAGTTCTGTTTTGATACCAATACCATGCTGTTTTTGTTACTGTAGCCCTATAGTATAATTTCAGGTCAAGAATTGAGATACCACCTTCTTGCTGAGTAATGTTTTAGCTATTCTGGGTCTTCTGTCATTCCATACGAACTTGAGAATTGCTTTTTCTTTATCTGTGAAGAATGACATTGATATCTTGATGGGGATTACATTAAATCTGTATAGGGCTTTGGGTAGAATGGCCATTTTGATTATATTGATTCTGCCTCACCATGAACATGGAATGATTTTCCATCTCCTCAGATCTTCTGTAGTTTCTTTTTTTAAAGTTTGATAATTTTTGTTGTAAAGGTCCTTAATATCCTTTGTAAGATTTATGCCCAAGTACTTTATTTTTTTGGAGGAGATGGTGAATGGGAAAGAATTGCTGATTTCTTCTTCCATGGACTTGTTGCTGGAGTATAGGAAAGCTAATGATTCATTGGTGTTGATCTTATAACCAGCCACTTTGCTGAAATTATTTACAAGCTCTAGAAGTCTTCTGATTGAACTTATTGGGTCTTCTAGGTATAGAATCATGTCATCAGCAAATAGAGACAACTTGACTTCCTCTTTTCCTATTCGAATTCCTTTGATTTCCTTCTCTTGTCTGATAGCTCTGGCAAGGGTTTCAAGGACTATACTAAATAAGAGCGGTGAAAGTGGACAACTTTGTCTTGTTCCTGATTTCAGTGGAAATGCTTTCAGTCTTTCTCCATTGAGAAAGGTTTTGAGCATAAAAGGGTGCTGAATTTTATCAAAGGCCTTTTCTGCATCAATTGAGATGATTATATGTTTTTTATTTTTAATTATGTTTAAGTGATAAAATACATTTTTTTATTTGCTTATGTGAATCAGCCCTGTTTTCCTGGAATGAAACCCACTTGATCACAATGTATTATCTTGTTAATGTACTTTTGGATTTGATTAGCTAAAATTTTGTTAAGGATTTTTGCATGTTGTTCATCAGGGAAATTGGTCTGTAGTTTTCTTGTTGCATCTTTGTTGAGTTTTGGTATAAGAGTAATATTTGCTTCATAAAAAGTGTTTGGGAGTGTTCCAACTCTTTCAATTTCATCGAAAAGCTTATAGAGGATCAGTGTTAGTTCTTCTGTGAAAATTTGCTAGAATTCTGCTGTATATCCATCCATTCCTGGGCTTTTCTTTTGTGGAAGGGCTTTGATTGCTGCTTCGATTTTGCTACATTAGATAGGCTGGTTTAGATTTTCAATGTCCTCCAGTGTTGATATGAGGATGTCATATGTGGTCAAGTATCTGTCCATATCTTCCAGATTATCAAACTTGGCAGAATATAAATTTTCAAAATTTTCAAAATCTTCTCAATTTTGGTTAAGTCTGTGATGATATCTCCATTTTCATCTCTGATTTGTTGATTTGCTTCACTTCATTCTTCCTTTTTGTGAGGTTGTCATGGGGTTTGTCGATCCTGTTTATTTTTTCAAAGAACCAACTCTTTGTTTTGTTGATAATTTTTATTGTTTTTTGTTGTGGTGGTGGTTGTGGTTGTTCTCTTAGTTATTTCCTGCCTTCTATTAGCTTTGGGATTGGGTTGTTCCTCTTTTTGCAGGAGTTTGAGTTAGAACATAAGACTATTTATGTGGGCTCTTTCATGATTTTTGATGTATGCACTCAGGGCTGTAAATTTACCTCTTAAGAATGCTTTCATAATGTCTCAGAGATTTTGATATGTTATTTCTTCATTCTCATTCATTTCCAAGAATTTCTTGATTATTGCTCTCATTACCTATTTTATCCATCCTTCATTTAAGAGGGAATTATTCAATTTCCAAGTATTTGAGTAATTTCTGTTGTTTTTCTTGTTGTTGTTTGCTAAAACCATAGCATTGTGGTCTGACAGGATATATGGGACTATATCAACTTTTTTGTATTTGCTAAGGTTAGGTCATTGGACTAGGTTGTGGTCTATTTTAGAGAAGGATCCATGAGCTGCTGAGAAGAAGGTAAATTCAGCCAATTTAGGATGGAATATTCTGTAGATGTTTGTTAAGCCCAATTGATTAATAGAGTCATTCAGATTGGAGATATTTTTATTGAGTTTTTGTTTCAATGATCTGTATAGTGTTGATAATAGTGCATTGAAGTCCCCCAGTTTTATTGTGTTGAGATCAATGTGGGGTTTAATGGTCTTGAGTAGTTTTTTTCCACATATTTGGGGAGATTGTAATTGGGGGCGTAAATGTTCATTATTGCTATGTCTTCTTGATGAATTGGCACTTTTAGTGTGATGTAGTGACCATCTTTGTCCTTTATGACTAGTTTTAGATCAAAATTATTTTTATCAGATATTAGGATCTCCACGCCATCTTGCTTTTTTGGACCACAGACATGGTAGACATTTTGCCAATCTTTCTCCTTCAGTCTGTGTCTATTTCTGAGTGTGAGATGTGCCTCTTGTAGATAACATATTGTTGGGTTTTGTTTCTTGATCCAGTAAGCCAATCTGTGTCTTTTAATTGAGGCATTGAGACCACTGACATTCAGAGTTAGAATAGATATGGGAAACTGAGTGTCAAACTCTGTGACTATTGCTGTGTTTTGCACTATTTTGGGTCTCTTTTGGTGTGTAACGTGGTTATTAACACTCTCTTGTTTAAGGGTTTAGGGTATTATTAACATGTTCTTCTGAATGAAGAATGTCCTTGAGAATACTCTGTAGTGCAGGGTTTGCATTTATGTATCTTTCCAGCTTGAGTTTATCATTGAAGTATTTAATTTCCCCATCACATTTAAAGTTTTGCAGGGTATATTATTTTGGCTGAAAAATTGCTTTCTTCCAAAGCTTGAATAATATTGTTACAAGCTCTTCTGGCCTTCATTGTCTGATCTGAAAAATCTTTAGTGATCCTAATTGGTCTGTCTCCAAATGTGATTTGGGGCTTTTCCCTAGCTACTTTTAGAATTCTCTCTCTAATTTCTCTGTTATTCATTTTATATATGATATGTCTTGGTGAATTTCTCCTTTGATTAGGTCTGTTTGGTGTCCTATAAGCATCTTGGATTTGGTATTCTGGATCAATTCTAATATGAGGAAAATTCTCCTTTGCAAATTCAATTAGAAGGTTCTTAATGCCCCTTATTGGCTGTTTGGAGTTTTCATCAAGCCCAATTACTCTCAAATTATTTCTCCTTATCTTGTCAAATATTATTTGGAAGTTCTGGTCATGCACAATAAGTTTCTTTTCTTTTCTGTCCTCCTTAAACTCAACATTGCTTAGCCTGTCTTTGTTATCAGATGTATGTTCTTCAAGAGCTGATGTTCTATTTTCTGTTGAGTTTACTCTGCTGTTAGTATCTTCCAGTGAAGATTTGATTTGGTTGACAGTATTTTTCAATTCTGAAAGTCCTGCTACATCTCTTTGCAGGGTGTCTAATTCTTTATAAATATGGCCTTTCATCTCATGGAATTGTTCCCTTATTTCCTTATATAAGTTGTCTCTCATTACTTGAAAGTGATCTCTGATTTCTTTCCTTAATTCTTCTTTTGACTTTTTGACTGAGTTACTAATCATAATGTTGATATATTTTTCTAGTTTTTCATCCAGGACCCCAACCATGAAGGCCTTGGATGGAGAGCTGTGAGGTTGTGGGAGGAGAGGAGAGTTATTTCCCCTTTTCCTCATTTTCAGAAACAGGGGGCATGGTTTGAGGACTGACATTGAATACTTCTCTTGTAAGTGTTATTGGAACTTATGACTTTGTTCATTGGGATGGGGTGCTATTTGGGAAGCACATATCAATAGCTGCCAGTCCAATAAGTGAGGAATTGTGAGCCTATAGGTGCATATGCTAGACAGTTTCAACTAAAACAGTTATAATGATGTTTAGCACCTATAGGAGCAGTTATCTTCCATGAGAGCTCTCACAATATATTAAGATAGCAAGCAAATATCTGTTTTCAAGGATGACCTTTTCTTCAGTTAGCAGGGCCTCTATAGGAGGGGAGAAGTAATATCTAGAAAACCAAGGAAGTGAGTTATGGTGGTAGTGTGACTTAGAATAAAGGGCTACAAAGTATTAGCATGGTGTAGATTATTCAATTAAGAGTAAGGAAAAGATAGAGATGGAAAGCGAGTGGGGTAAAGACTTTGGATGAGAATGAGAGAACAGCATGTAGTTCAGTAATTGCCAGAGTACAGGGAAGAAGAGGTTAGTATGGAGTGTGGTTCTCTTTGACCCAAAGAGACTGAGGACTAGTTTGCTATCATGAAGAGATGAAGAGTTTCCCCAGTCAGACTCCAACACTATGGAGACAGCAGTCAAGTTTGAA
>PVKS010011428.1:0-56737 GCA_004027875.1 Aplodontia rufa | reverse complement strand
CAATCCCCATCAGGATACCTATGGCATTTTTGAGAGATATAGATAAAGCAATTCTCAAGTTCATATGGAACAACAGGAGACCCAGACTAGCCAAAACACTACTCTATAGAAAAGAAGAAATAGGGGGCACCTCAATCCCTGACCTGAAATTATATTACAGAGCTGTAGTAGCAAAAACAGCTTGGTATTGGTATCAAAACAGAACCGAAGACCAGTGGAACCGAATAGAAGATCCTGAGACAAACCCCCATATCTTTAACTATTTGATCTTTGATAAAGGGGGCAAAAGTATAGTGTGGAAGAAAGATAGCCTGTTCAACAAATGGTGTTGGACAAACTGAACTGCTAACTTCTTAAGAGATTTCATCTTAGGTTTTCCTGCCTCGGAGAAGACCACGTTGAACTCTACCTTACCCATCTATACTAGATCATACCTGTTATTCTTCTATGTAAAATCTAGTGTTTTACTTCAGAGCATTTATAACAACCTATTGGTGCTTTTCTTTATTTAAAGTCTTCTTATGCATATATACATGTTAATATGCAAACACATATACTTTCTATTTCTTTCCCCTGAGAGAACCTAAAGCACTTTTGGCATTGAGATCTTGATTCCCAGTAGCATTCTTCAACAAAAGAAATTGGGATTCTCTGGAGAAGTGGCTGATTTTAGGGCTGGGGCAGGAAAACACAAGCTGAGCCTGGAGCAGATCCTAGTGACAGAAAGGAAGGAGAGGACTGAAAAATGAGAATATGAAAGGGGACACAATAGTCAACCTGAAAAAGCACCCAATGGTCAAAGCTGGAACAATTTGGGTAGCAAAATAGTGACAGTACTAGATTATAACCTAAAAAATATAATAAACATTCATGAACCCATACTGATACAAAGGATCAAGAAAATAAATGGGAAAGAAAGCACAAATATTTCCTCTAAAAATTTAAGTGGTAAATGTAGTTACTCTGGGAGGTAGAGCTTAATTTCCATCCTTTTGAGTGTGGAGCTGACTTAGTACTCATTTCTAATTAATAGAATATGAAAAGCAAAAAAATAGTAACTTTGCAGCAGAGAAATTTACCACATGTATTTTAACTAAGTGATTGTTTTACATCATGAATGACAACTCATGTTTATAACATGTATCCTTGATGTGATATGAAGAGAAGGGAACTTCACCTGTTGTTCATCACCAAATCCATGAATCCAGTGTAATTATGGAAACACATCAAATAAAAACTAATTTGAGGTATTTTCTACAAAATACCTAATCAACACTTTTTACAAGTGTCAAAGTCATAAAAAACACAAGTCTGAGAAAATGTCACAGATTGGAAGAGACTAGAGAAACACGATGATTTGATGCAATGTGGTGCCCTGTATTGGATCCTGGAACATAAAACTAACATTAATGGACAAACTTGTGGAATTCTGTTAAGAGTGTGCAGTTTAGTTAGTAATATTGCACCTATGTTAATTTCTTAGTGTGGATAAATGTGTGGTTATGAGTGATATTATTATTGAGGGAAACTGAGGGGAACATGGGAATTCTGCACCATTTGTGACTCTTCTGCAAACTAAAATTATTGCAAAATGAAAACTTACAGGTATGTTATTTCATCAGCAGGGACAATCTCTGTAGTGGTTGTTACTGCATATCCATTTGTACAACAGTGATATATGGAAGATAAAACTTGGTTCTGGGGCCTGTTGCATTCTTGGCTCTGTTACTTAGGAGATGTTATTACAATGAATCTCAAGTGCTCTGTTTTTCTGACCTTTAAAGGCAAATAAGATTGTTTTGAGAATTGGAGAGTGTAGTAAAGGTAAAACACACACAACAATGCAAGGTTAGTTAATATCATGCAGTTCCCACTTGATACATTGTTGAATGAATGAATGATGCAAGGTCTTTGGCTAAGAGTGTGTCAGGATTCAGTTCAAGTCAGAGAGAATGAAGCAGAGGTTCAGGATACATATTTACAATGGAATGTGCGGCTCCAGGAGGCACAGTTGATGCCTTGGCATAAGGATGGCAGAAGTGTAAGGACAGATTGTGGTTGAAGCAAGGAGGAACACGTACAGAAGTGTAAATGAAGGCTGTGTCCTGGCGGGAAGTGAAGGTTGACAAGGAAGAGCAATTATTCTCTTCCAGGCTTTAATGGACAAGGCCACACCTGTACCTTTACATATTGCCTGTTTCTGCTTATATGTTGCAACGGCAGAGTTGAGCAGTAGTGGCAGAGACTTTATGACATGCAACATCAAAATATTTACCATCTGGTGGTAAATGTTTGCTGATCCCTACTTTATAATAGCGCTCCTTGTGACCAAAGTCTTAAGAATTAAGAACATAGCCCCCTCCAGCTGTAAGTCCTTGCTCTTTCTAAGCTGTATAAAGGGTCAATAGGGGGTCATATCCTAATAGTATCCCATTCATCCTTTCTGTTTCTTTTTTCTTCACAATGCCTCTGCTTTTTCCTTCCCTCCTAGTTATAGGAAATTAGTAACACATTGTTGAAATGGGGTATCTGCTGTCTCCTGTCACTAATATTTTAAAAACTTCAGCTACACCTCAACCCAAAATATCTTGCGATACATGTAGGAGATTGTTTAGTGTCACTGACCTGAAACGGGTTATTCACTGTCTTGGAACCTTAGTTTCCTCATCTATAGAACAGGCATATAATTTACTCTTAAGATTATAAAGACGAAATGATACAATAAAGGGTCTTGGAACATAATTCACATTCTTGTAGGTGGTTCTTGTTATTGATGTTAGTGAATATAAAATAATGGTTATGAACTTCAACTAGATATCCTGTATGATCTTGGGCAAGTTATATAATCTCTGTGTGCTTCATTTTCTTCATTTATAAAATGGAGATAACAGTACTGACCCTTTAAGTTTGTAGTGAAGATTAAATGGGATATAGATTTAGACAAGAGGCTGCCCTGGTAATTACCCAATATTAGCTACTATTATTATGAGTTATTCTCACTGGCACCTGGACTGTCATATTCTTGAAAAAAGAGTTGTGCTTAAAGTATGATATGCAAAATACTGATTTATTTAAATATTGAGTTAAATTTTCACACAAATGAAAAAATGTTGTGGGGAATGTGAGATTGTACGAGAAGAATGAAAAGGGGACATATTGTTATCTCATTCTGCATTTACAGTCACAAAGTTTTTTTTAAACCACTTCCTTACCAACTCAATGATCTTTATAACAAAGTCAACTTTGTATTTACAGTTATTTCCTGTAGATTTTATAACCTCCCAGAGTTTCCTTGTAAATCCCTCTACTAAAAACAACAGGTGATATCAAGGCCAACTACTTGTTCCTGGCATAAATAGCAGGAAATCTACAACATGTTTGCTGTAATAAGAGAGGGGTTGAAACATATGCTTGAATTCATATAAGCACAATATGTTCTCTAAATCAATAAAGCACCTGTGCAGAAAAGTTAAACCATATGTTTTAGAAATTATACCTTAAGAATTACTATGTAGATGTAAAAAAGGAAAACACACATTTGCACAAAAAATAAACATGTTTGGTGTTAAAATGACTCAACTTTATGGATTTTTTAATCTTTTTAACTGTAAGAAGTTTACATCTTGCAGCATATGCAAAAATGTCTTTCAAAACAACTAAATATACTAAAAATCTTAGAAGTATATTGCCAAAAGGATGATAGTAATTTTTTTAATACAAGGTTGGAATGTAATTAGTCCTTGAATGCATCTCATGAAATTTGGTATTAGGAATTCCATGTGTCACAAATCACTAATGTTACCTATATTATTCTTTGATGTTTGATCTCAAGGAAAGAGCTTTTCAGTCTTTTAGACAAAGACCTGATAATATGCCAAAGTGTCTATGTTGCATGCATGCATGAAAAGGGGACATATTGTTATGCTCAGTGTGCTTAAGAAGGGGAGGGACATGGGACAAGTGAAGGGCTCAGCCTGCTGTGCACAGTGAGGGTGTTTCCTACCTGAAATAGAGCACAGAAAGGGCTGAAATGTTAGAATAGATGGAAATATTAAATTTTAAATGTGGCCTTTGTTGCCCCGAGACTTTGTTATATATGTGATGCTGGGGTTCTAACTTGCATATTCATGCATGCCAGGGAAACACTATAACCCCCGAGCCACCACTCCAGCCCCTATTAATTAACTTTTGAAATTTGCTATTCCAGTAGTTTGACACATGATGATTTTAGAACTATAACTTAATTTAATTGAAAACTTCTTATATTTCTAAAAGAAGTCTTTTTTTTAGGCTTTTTGTTTTTAAAGAGAGAGAAAGGGAGAAAGGGAGAGAGAGAGAGAGAGAAAGCAAATCAATTTTATTTAGATTTTCTTCTGGATTTTGTTTTTACAACACATAGTTGTTTATGTGGTGCTGGGGTTCAAACCCAGGACCTCGCTCATGCCAGGCAAGCACTCTACCACTGAACCACTGCTTCAGCCCTTTTGAGCCTATTTTTAATAATTAGTTGAGACATTAATAATTAAAATATTAATTTGTGAGATAATAATTGATATAGTAATGAATATCACTTTTTTCATTTTAGGTAAAACAATCAAATATTATCTGTAGTAGCCACTAATTAGCTGAACAAACACCTCATTTGCAGATGACATGAAAGAAAAACATCCAGCTCAGGTGAAAACATCATGAACTCTTTCAATTAGGGTCCAAATTACTTTGGTGGTCCTATTATGAGTGCAACAGTATGCTCTGAACAAAGATCTTTGTGATGGATGAAGTCTAGGAGATGCTCACAGTTTATTTCTCTCTAGATTCACAATGCATCTGAGCATATTACATGATTATTTGAAGATGTCTGTAGAAACACAACCTGTCTTTTTTGTTTGCTTATTTGGTTTTGTTTCATTTTTTGGTGCTGGGGATGGATTCCAGGGTCTTATGCATCCTAGGCACATGCCCCACCACTGAACTACATCTCTAGCACCGTAACAAAATCTGTTTAACTCAAAATTCCTTTATCAAGTTAAAAGACATTCTGGCAAATACTACTGGCTCCTTACACAACAGTCCTTCCCTTTTCTCCCTTCCTAACAAAACCACAATTTCATTGGAACAGCAATTTGCCCAGGCCCCAGTGAATGTGTCATGAGTGTTCTAAGCCAGTCTCAGCAATCCCTAGTGGCAGGCCTGTAATGAAGAAGAGTATCTGGTAAGACACACTTCTTTAATTAAAAAAAAAAAATACCCCCCCCCCCCAAAACACACACAGATGGATAGAAAAAAGGTTCTCTTATGAATTGGATGCTATTATGTGAAAACACAGTGCCCCTAGAGGTGACACCTTGGAATAAGAAGTAATAAACCTGAGGTTACAAGCCAGCCTACTGAGACCAGGGCCATGGTATGATAAAAATGGCTTGACTCTTCCATGGAATTGTGGAAGCCACATGTCAACTTGATGAGTGCCTGTCTGTATTTCTTTCTGAGGTGATAACAACTATTATACAAGCCACTGTCAGATGGTTATTATTGCTTGCAGCTAAACACCATTGCTACCTATATACACCATTGTCTTGGGTAATCCTGTAAAGGAATAAGAGGGTGCCCTCCTGGCTTCTTGTGAGATTGTGAGCTTAACACATAGCCAGTCTGGAAGGGGGGCATGATGAGGTTGTTCAGGACTGGAACTGAGAAGATTTTAACTTGGTTGCAAGATGTGCACCAAGCAAGACCCAGTTAGCTGCTCTGCTTATGGGAAATTTAGCCTCCGTATAGGTCACTGTGGATGTAATAGTATGAGATGCACCAGTTATGAGGAGTGAAATTAGGATAGGATAGATTATGCCAAGTTAAAAAAATAAACTTAAAACCTCTGTGGTTTCAACAGCAAACGCTCATGTGGATGCTGCTCCATGATCATGTGTTAACGGGGACTCTGCTCAGAGCCATCTTCCCTGTGGCACGCAGGCCGAGGGAGAATCCCCATCTGGAACATGGCTACTTGTGTAAGAGAAAAGAAAGCTCTGGGTCTTCTCACACTGACAACCAAAGACTTGGTCCACAAATAACCAGCTTCCTTCTCAGAGTTCACTAAACAGAACTGATCACAAGATCTCTTAATCACAAGGAGGCCAGGGAATGAAACACTGTCATGTGCACTGGAGCAGGAAAGAACTGAGAGCTCAGCTTCCATCGCTATTACTCACATCAGAGTGGCTGGCAATTCGGTAGATGTTTATAGTCAGAAACTATGCTTGGAGACCCTTGGTTTCTCTCTGGGAGGTTGGATTGGGATAAAGCTAGGCCCAAGATGGTGGCCGGAAAATTATAGGGAGCTGGATTTGACCCCTGAGGTAGAGAGTTGGTAAGATAATGTATCAGAGTTCCATCTGAATAGCTTTTCATGTAACATTTGGCCCTAGCAGGGAAACTGGAGGGTAAATTAGATACTACCTGTTTTTCTGGTTGCTTAGCATAGGTAGATAAGCCTCCCATGTAGCTTAAGGTGAGACAGGACTTTATGGAGCCAGGAAGGGTGGGAGAGATGATTTGTAACCCAGAGGAGTAGGAAAGAGAATTTAAGCTGGGGTTGAAGGACTGTCCAGGGAGATAGTGATTCAAAATTCAAACAGGAAGAAGTAATAGAGCTGGAAATGAGGGAGTCTGTAAATTAAGGCTGAGTCCAGGAGAACCACAGGTAGAAGGCAGTGTAATGTGAGGCATGTGCTTTGATAAGTGGCTTAGGGCATAATGTATTGAACTATTAGGCCTCAATATTTATCTTTCTGTGTACCTAATGGAAGGGTAGTACAGCAACTTCAAGGAGTCAAGCCAAATTAGGCTAATATGTTTGTATAAGGGAGAAGGTTGAGATTTGGAGAGGCCCCAGGTATTCAGGGTATAGTGAAAGAAGTATCAATCCCAAACCTACTGGCAGGAAGGGTCGGGGCTGGTCTGAGCTGTGAACACTGCCTGCCTTGGCCTGGGAATCCTCCAAAATGGGTGGAGCTTAGTCTGCAGGCAAAAGACCTTCAGTGGCTGCAGCTTTGCAGGTCTGTAAAGGCAAGACTGGCTGTGGTTCAACTTCACCGTTTCCAAGCAAGACTTTTCAGACACACGTTACACATTCCTGGCATCCCTGGACAGGCTGTAGCACCCACCAGCTATGGTGCTCATTGGGCACCTGGCACATGCTTTCTATGGTTGTCAGGTCTTTTTCCTTTTAGAGAAAGAGAGAGAGAGTCAACTTGAATTTTTTTTTCTGGACTTTGTTTCTCTGACACTTAGTTGTGCATGTGGTGCTGGGGTTTAAACCTGGGTCCTTGGACATGCCAGACAAGTGCTCCAATCGCTAAGCCACTGCTCCAGCCCCTGTTAGTTCTTTTTCTACAAATGTTCCCTCTCTGCTTAACCTGGCCCCATTGACAGGATCTATTCCAGCACTCAGTAATGGTTGACTGTTGTTGATGTAACATAAAAATTTTACCTGTAGAAATTGGATCTAAATTGCCCAAGTTGACTGGAATCTATGCTTCTAGAAATTCTATAAAATAAATGGTTCAGGAGGAACTGATATTTGTTGTACTTCTACTTTATGTTGGGCACCATATCATTTCATTGACTCCTCCTATTAGCCATGAGGCAGATTTTTTTTCCTCCAACTTTATAGAAATGACTCAGATACTAACAGGTTAACTGGCTTGTGTGAATTCATGCTCCATGTAGATTACTAAGTAGTGAAGCTGTGATTTGAAGTTAGGACTCCATGATTCCATGGCCCAAGGCTTCCTCTCTTTACCTCTGCTTGCCAGCAGAAATAGTATAGTACTTTGATCAACCAATGAGAATCAGAAAGGGCCTTCTGGATAATTATACATGTTAACAAAGGGAAGCACAGAAGAGAGAGCAATTAGCAAACTAATGAATCATCCTCTGTTGCACAAATAAGCTAATTGAATTTGTTTAGGGAGAAGCAGCAGAGTGGTCTTGCATCTGTGTTCCAGCTACATATTTTTGGACCAGTTAATTACTTCAACTCTTGGAGATGTGGTCTTTATTTTTGTGTTTGTAAAGCGAGGTTCCACTTTGTGAGACCTGCCTCAACCATTTATTATGAGGAACAGAAAAGGTCATCTATGTGCAATGAATAAGGAAACTGTAAAGAAGTATTCAAATGGGAAACATCATTTAGGCATGATCGTGCCTAAATAAGACATTAATAAATAAAACATTTTGCATTTCAAGCACATATTAAACTTGCATAGTAAGGCATCAGTCTCACTCTAGATTTTAATAAGGAAAATTTTTCTAGTCAAGGTTTGAGGCATGACTTAAGGAAATTAAAATTAAGTCTTTAGAAACATTTATGCTAATAGTAATGTTAAATGATTTTCAATGCAGAATACAAATTGACCACAAAAGTAACAAAATCGAGAAGCTTAGACTTATTAGCAGAAATCTCTGTTTTTATTTAAGTTACTTTAGTGTTACAAATTTAATAGAACTGTCAAATATTCAGAAGTCCTGGGAGAATCATCCTTTCTTTAAAATGTCCTTTTTAAAAAGTTCTCCCTTTAGAAATCATAAAAGGGAAAGAAGCTTTTTATATTCAAGAATGTTTCTATTACTGTCAGTAGCAGTTAAGTGTATTTATGGAGACATGAGACAGCACAAAGATTCTTCTGTAATCCATCAGGAGTCCCATCTTAAGTGTAATTATATTACACAGCTCTGCTCAGTCATTAGTTTCTTGTTTAGCGATAATGTCCTTCATTTTAAATTCTTTGATGATAATTATTTGTAACTACGTCCTGAATTCTAAAAGTATTTGCACCGCAGCCCTAGTGAACAATGGGGTTTTTTGGACTAGGATGCAATTGATTTCCCCTAAGACATTATGCAGGAAATGGTCTGCAACAGTACTGAAAATTTGCAAAGGTTCTGAGCTTGAGCTATAAACCAAACCAAAATGAGGTGTGGTTATCACGTATATGGCCTGTGCAATAAAATACTAAAAGTAAGTCATCATGTGTAAATCATGATTTTTGTAATCCTTAGGGACCACATCACATTTT
This sequence comes from Aplodontia rufa, assembly GCA_004027875.1. Classification (NCBI taxonomy): domain Eukaryota; kingdom Metazoa; phylum Chordata; class Mammalia; order Rodentia; family Aplodontiidae; genus Aplodontia; species Aplodontia rufa. The sequence goes on along the minus strand of PVKS010011428.1, from coordinate 47,660 downwards.
AAAGTTTTTGATGATTGGTTAAATTAAGGCACAATACAACATACCATAGATTGCTTGACCAGAAAGTGAGAGCTCCTTGATATATTTTTACTTTTGGCAGTCTCCTTTTTGCGGATAACTGTCTTGTGTTTGTGCATGTGTTCACTTTTTGAGCCAGTGTGAACCAGGGACTGTTAAGGTGCAGTAAACACAGGCCCTAAGAGAGTCTGTGCCCTCCAAGAGCTTACAGGCCAGTGGTCAAGGAACTGATAAGTAAACCAGAATGACTTGATTATCCTCAGGGAAGTGAGAAACAGAAGATCCTGTTTCTTGGACTAAAGCTAAATGTCCCAGCTTGTAACCGTTGCCACTGATTTGGATTTAGTGAAAACTGGAAGTTTCCAGGGATGTCTTTGAGACTTATATTCCCTAATTCTATTGGCAACAATGGAAGTGTGCTTTGTCCATAAAGACCGACTGCTTAATCTGGAGTCCCTGAGAGGGGGTGTCCCTTCCCGGTAGATGCCTCCTCTGTATTCTGGCTAACGCTGGCATTGGGTCCTGTCATTTCCTATACCTCTGTAGCACATCACACCATTTCGTTACTCTTATGTTTTCTTCCCATCTCCCTTCCCCAGCTCTTGTTCCCTTTGGCTCTTTAGAAGGCCACATTTGTATTCTTCACATATGGGAAGTATTTTTGGTCAAAGTTAAAAACCTGTAGTGTGTTCCTTGGCAAAGTGATTAGCTAAGCAAGGCTGACTTCAACTTGAAAGAAAAGCTTTCAGTAGGCAACAAAACAAAAATCCCACAAGCCACTCTGGCCACATTGGAATTCTTAGTCATAAAAGCCAAATATATTTTACACGTGTACATTAAATAAATCCTTCTTTCCCATGCAAGAAGGTGACTATTGGAGTAATTATGATGTTTGTTATTCAGCTATACACAGTTATGGAAATCTATATAGATGTTTACATTTTCCTCCTAACACTCTTTTTATAGTGGGAAAGAGAATTTTTTTTAGGGATTTTCCTGGAAGCACTGAGAACCATGTAGAAACAATATTAGAAGAGTGTCTGTTATCTGTAAGACATTGTGCTCAGGGTTTTATATACATTTTTTTTTTTTTACTGAACCTTATCACCAACCCCAGGAGGCAGGATGATCTGAATAACAGAGTGGGAAACTGAGGCTACAAGTGAACTAACTTGGGTCTCTCAGCCCTTCCTTCTGTCCAGTACCCAGGCTGGTCACCCACAGTATGAGCACTGCAACCACAGAGCAGGTGGTGCAGGATTCCTCTCCAGCTGTTGACACCTGAGGCTTTGCACTTACACAGCTGTGAGTTTGAATCATATCTCCACTACTGCCTGAGTGACTCTGGGAAGCCTGTTTTATATTTTTCCTACCTCAGCTTTGTCCCTGGGGTTGTGAAATTAATGTTGTCTAGCTATGAATGAACTAGGCTTCCTCCTGCCACCAGACCTGCTGGATCAGATGCCCACACCTACCTTCACCTGGGGCCATGCCTTGGATTGCTGTGTCCTTTGGATATTTTAGGGTGCTATTGTAGAGCTGCTCTTCCCAACTGCACATGGTCATCCTTCTCAGTCCTCATTATAGTTATTCTGAGCATCCTTTAGCAGCCAGGCCCTGGAATAAGAGGCCTGATCAAGGCAGTTATGCTAAGTGATTTACATGCATTATCTTAATTAATCCTCACAAGAATTCTTGAAAGCAGATATTATTAATATATTCATTTAAAAATATGGAAATAAAGGCTTACAAAGAACCTTTCTTCAAGTCATTCAGTTAGCAAGAAAGAAGTGAATCCAAATCTTCCGCCATATTGCCTTTCATTCTCTTCTTCCTTCTTTTCTGAATGATGTGCTGCATACAGCAAGTTTCCTTTATTGCAGCATCTCCCAAAATGCGAATGATTGATTTACCTGTCTATATCTTTTTAGACCAGGAGCTCCCTGAGGACAGGGACCATGTTTTATTTATTCCTGAACCTCTGCGTTTAGGATAAGGCCCCCACACAGCAAGTACTCCAAAGGATGTTTGTTGACTGCATTTTGTTGGAATTTTCTTTTTAACTGGCTGTCTTACTTTGCTGAAGTCTCAGTGTATTATATACCCAAACTAACCTGAACTGTAACAGCTCCAGAATCAACATAAACTCTTGGGTCTGAAATGATGTGTGACTGTGTGTATGTCTGTGTTTGTCTGTGTGTGTCTGAGTGTTTGCTATGGTATCAACTAAACCAACTAGAGTTTTCCAAACACTTGTCTACTTCACAAGCTTTTTAGCCATCATGTTTATTTCATTTCCTTTAATCGGGAAAACTTTCCACAGTCTTTCTTTGTCTTTATGACATAGGTATTTTTGAAGACTATAGTCCATTAAAGAAACAGAGTGCACCCCGCTTTGGGTTTGATGATATTTCCTTATGATTGGATTAAGGCTGTGCATTCCCAGTCTGAGTGATGATGTTTCTTTTTGGGTCATCACATCTGGAGGCACATGATGTCCATTTGCCCATCTGAAGTTAATTTGGAGAACCCAATCAAGACGCTGTCCTGTTTCTTCCCTGTATCGTTAACATTCTTTTCTTCTTGTAACTAATAAATAATATGTGAAGAGACCTTTTGAGAACATGCATACATCCTGTTACTCATCAAGATTTCCTTCTGGATCCATTGATGATCATTGCCTGTCCCTATTTTTAATATGATGATTGCAAAATGATGATTTTGCATTTAAATGCAATATCTGACCCTAGATTATATTCAGCCAGGAAGGAAAACATCCATAAAGGATGGAGAATGCACTTTAATTTTCCTATCTATGGTAATGTCTTTCATTTAATGTCTGCCATAGAACCAGTTAATAAGTACAAGTCTCGCCTGGATTAAATGGTCCCCAAGGTCTAGTCCTATATGATATCCTATGACCCTCTGTGAGACTTCTGGCACACAGTGCCAGCATAGGAAATGCCAACTAGATAAGAGTGCTGTTTTGAAATGGAAGACTCCAGCTCTGGTTGCACATGCCCACATTTGTTTTATTAGAAGAAAATACAGAAAGGATGAGGTTATACCTAAACGGACTTGAATGTAAGATGCAAGGACAGAGGTCCTAAAGCATCAGCACCTGCATGTGCAGTTCAGTCCCCACTCATGATTGCTGAATATTCCTTCTGGTGTTCAACCAGCTTCAGGAAAACTCGGTATTTCTTGTCATAATATCTGTGGGAGAAAAAATAGTTGAATAATCTCACAAAAAATCTATGAAGCAGTTTTCCCTTGTACTTAGGCACATGGGAATACATCTGTTTTGGTTATGTCAACACCTTCCAGGTTCTGGATGCTTAGGGTAACCTGGGCAATAGGTTAGCATGTGTCATGCCCCTTATCTATAAACTACATGGAGTGCTACATGGATTAATTCCATTTCTTAGATAGGGATTTTTTCCAGGGGGTATACCCAAAATAGTATAGCTAAAAACTAGTAGATCTGGAATTCAAACTCACATTGGTCTGACTTCAAAGCCTGCACTGCTGGGTGTACTGAAAGGCCCAGGCTTAGCACAGTGCCCTTCAAATTCCCAGCTTCAGCTATGTGACTAGCCACAGGTCTGAGGACTGGCATAAAATGACAGCCTGATCGGTGATGAGACTGAACACTTTTTCTAGGTTCCCACACCTAGAAGTCCTTGGCAGACTGATTTATCCAGCTGCAAAACCCTGGGAGAACATGTGTAAAGAGTTTCGTGCAGCTGTGCCCGGCTTCCAGGCATCTGGTCATGGAGCTCGATCCCTGTCCTCTCCCGCTGACTCTTTGGGTGAGACCTGTTAGAACTGAGGCTGGCCATGGGTCAGATGGCAGAGCAGCTGGAGCTGCTTCCCATCACGATGCTGAAAGGCAGCTGCAGCTTAAACAAATAGCACTCCAAGTCTTACAACTTCGTCCTTACTCCTCTTCATTGGAGGAGCTGATATGGGGTAGGGGTTGATGAATTCAGTTCAACATGGCTTGGTAGATGCTGGAGTTCCAAAAGGAGTCCCAATGAGGGGATCTGGTGGAAGCTTGTGAATTGGGAGAGGCAGTAAGAGTAACCTTGGACACACACAGACTTCTACCTGTTGCACAATTCTACCTTAAGCATTGTGGTAGTGTAGGAGCTGTGATGGGGCCAAACACACTGCTAAAGGGTGGGCGGAGACAGAAGCTGGGGTATGGATCTCAGTATGGCCTATGACTCGCTGTGTGACCAAGGGCATGGTACTTAATTCAATTGTGCCTAAATTTCCTCATGAAGAAATGGGAATAATTACAGGATCTTCCTCAACAGAAATGTTATGCAAATTAAGTGAGGCAATATATGCTCTTAGAACAATATCTGATTTGAATGAATGATGTCAGTGCTAGTTGTTATTAAAGTAATTAATAGTCTAACATCATCCATCAATCTAGCTATGGAGATACTGCTAAAACCCTTTCTATACACCTCCAAATTTCATTACCCATAGAATGATTTTTAGGGACACATTTCTGCTTCTAAGGATCCTCTATGATAATATAAATGTAGGGCAATTCACTACATGAGGTGGATTTCTTGACTTTGGAATCTCAAAATTGCTAGAATGGGGTTAAGGTCAGCAACCTTTTCACATACTTCAAGATTTCCAATTTTATATTCATTTATTTTTTCTGTGGTGCTGTGGATAGAACCTAGGGCCTCATACATCTAGCCAAGTACTTTATCACTGAGCTACATTCCTAGAACAATGAATTCTAAGTTTAATACTAATGGCTTTGAGGAAACTTGGTTCACTGGCTTTATTCTTCATATAGGTAAATCATAGAGTATTTGTCTTTTTGTGTTTGTCTTATTTCACTCAGCATGAACCTCAAAGTTCACCCATTTTGGGCATATGTCAGAATTTCCTTCCTCTTTAAGGCTGATTAACATTCCATTATATGTATATTCTTTTTTCTTTTTCAACAAGAGGGACAGTGAGAGAGAGAGAGAATAAATTTTTATTTAGTTTTTCATGTGACTTCCGTTGCTCCAGCACTCTGTTGTGTACATGGTGCTGGGGTTTGAGCCCATGTCCTCGTGCATGCCATGTAAGCAAGGTAACCGCTGAGCCACTGCTCCGGCTCATATTCTTAATCCACTGATGGAGCACTTGAATTGTTCTTATGCCTTTAGCTACTGTGAATAATGCTTCTGTAAATGTGGGTGTACAGATCTCTCTTCAAGACCCTTATTTTAGTTCTTTTGAGTATATACCCAGAAGCAGAATTGCTATGTCATGTTAATTCTATTTTCAATTTATTGAAAAACTGACATACTTGTTTTCATATAGCAATACCATTTCATGCATATAGGTTCCATTTTCTCCACATCATCACCAATGCTTATTATTTAGTTGTTCTTCTTGTTTGCAGTAGCCATCCTAAAGGGTGTGAGGTGATATCACACTGTAGTTTTGATTTGCATTTCCCTAATAGTAATGTTAGGTAATTTCTCATGTACTTATTGGCCATTTATATCTAATGGATGTTTGGCAAAACATCCATTCAAGTCCTTTACTCATTTTTGAATTGGGTTGTTTGCATTTTTTTCTTGTTGAGTTTTAGGAGTCCTATATATTTTTGGATATTAATCCCTTATCAGATACATGATTTGCAGATATTCTTACAATCTATGAGTTGCCTTTTAAATTTGTTGATAGTGTCTTTTTAAAGCACAGTCTCTTTTTTCAAGATACTTCTAAGTGACTGTTCTAAAACCATGTATAAATTTGGTCTAAGCATAAGGACAACATTTGGGGTCATTCTAAAAATTTGCTTATTGAATTGCAGTCATTAGATTAGACTCTGTGTGATCTTGACTTTTTAAGCCAGCTTAATCCCCTCTCTTCCAAATTCTCCCCAACTCAGTCAGTTGCTTCCTTGTGGCACCAACCTAAGTAAATATCCCATGCGGTTAAGTTAATGTGATCACAGACCAGCTTCTGCTTTCCACATGCAACTCTCTAGGCCACCTGCAGATGGTGCTGTAGCACCGTGCCGTGCCTCCTCCTTCCTAGCGGACAACTGCCAGCTGCCAGAGAGGAGCCAGATTCTTCTCAAAAGAAATAACGCCAGGTTTACTAAAAGAAGTTAAAAACAGCCTTCCTTCAACAGTCTTGGGAGGACCAGGGAAGAGATGGAAAAGGATAATCTGTTTCTAATTTCAAAAAACAAGGGATGTTCTAGCTGCCCTGAGGGGAGCAGAAAAAGGGGCAGGTGCAGGTGGGAACTTGGCCTTTTCCTGAGCTGAGCTCCCCCATGCAAGGGCCTGCTCCTCTGAGCCTGGAATTTAGAGAGGGTTTACATTCAGGGGGTTTAATAGCCTGACTCCATCCGGACACACAAAAGAATGAAAAGAAATTGGATTGCTTTTTCCATGGACATTTCCACAACTCGGCTCAACAACATGCTTTGGTGGAATCTGTACCTTTGCGTGTCAATTACACGCACGGGTTGTTGGAATTTATGTCTCAGTATCAAATACTTGCCTAAAATTCTAAAGGCACTGGCAGAGCTATCTTTTCATCTTCAAACTAACTACCAGTGACTTAATAGAGGTCTTTTTCATCTCTAACCTGATTGTTTGAAAAGCCTTCTCTCTGGTTTACTTCCACCCTTACCCCCATCAACCGATCCTCTAAGAACTTTTCTAAAATTTGCATCTGCTTACAGTTCAGTATCTCTGTTTTGCCTGGAGCATGAGGTTAAAGGTTTTTACCACAGCCCACTTGCTCCTCTCCCCATCTCACTTCCTGCCATTCCCCATCTCACACTCTGTGTTTTGGCCTTGTGAGTTGCTTATAGTGACTTTGACATACCATGCCTTTCCCTCTTTTATATCTTTGCATATGTTACCCCTCTACCAAGAATGTTCTTGCCTGGCTTGACTCGTTTAGTGATTTCTTTTAAACATTTAATGTCAGCCGAGTTCTTCTCCCAAAAACTTTCCTTTGTCCCTATAAATTCACATTACTTTCTTCTTTGGTCTGTTTTGTCAACTGGTAAGACTTCCATAACAGAACTTAGTCCTTTGTTCTGCAAGAATCTACGTGCATAGGTCAGACAGTATCTTATTCCCCTCTAAATCATGTTGCTCAACTTAGAGCCTTGAATATATCAAGAGGTCCATAAATAAATATTGTGTTGACTTGGGATTACAACACTGATCAAGGCCATTTTGTAGCCCTCAATGTCAAGTTACACAAAGAATGGATGGATGCTGCTGGGTCCTTTAATGGGAGATATTAAGTTTTTTTTTTCATTTTTTGTTTTCCTTTTAGAACAAAGAAGACCAGATTTTGCTGCCAATGACCCAGTAAAAAAAAATTGGTCCTACCTAGCTCTGATTTTTAAGTAAGTGAAAATGACCTTATCTTTTTGGGAGTTAGTTTTCTCAACTATTAAATGAAAGAACTGGATTAGTTAACATCCAAAGTTTATTTCAGATCTGTAGTTGCAAGCATTTTTTTGTTTTGTTCTCTCTTTCGCACTGCGCGTATAAATAAATATAAACTTACCTTTTATCCTCGAGTCTTGGGAACACAACTTTCCCAACTTTGCTCATTCTTGCCATGGCCTCCTATTAAATGGAAAATAAGACAGACAGTTGAACTGGAAAGTTAAAAGAAAGGCTTGTGATAGTTCAATTAGACATTCTAATTAGAATTCATTTCCCTTTAAGATACTTAGTCTGTATGTTTTTCAACTTGTTTTCTATGGCAATAAGAATGCAGCGCAAGGAATAGTTAAGGTTACACCTATGACCATACATCCTGGGCTTAATAAATGGTTGTGTGTCGAGGGCTGCAGGGCACAAGCTACCCAGAAGGCCAAGCAGTTCTGTGACTGCCTCCAGGGATCAGCAGAAGTTACCTTCCCTCCTCAATATGTGGACCCAGAGGCAGAAGAAAGCCATCCAATCAGCCACTGAGTACACTGTCTACTTAATCAAGGTAACAATAGCACTTGGAACCCATTTTTCACCTGGGCTTTAGATGAAATACTTGAGACCTCTTCAATTCACCTCCAGCTCTTTCCCCAGCAGTCTCTGAAGTTGTGAGAACAGATGTGAGACCTCGGACCTGAGTCTAACTGACCTGAGTCTGGAAAGTAACTCCAAGACATTCCTGCTTTTACCATGGGGCACTCAGGAAGGTGACAAGTCATTGCATCTTGAGGACATGGTATGATGCATACAGGATTCAGATCAATCATAGATTGTGCTGGCTCCATTATATAGTTGAAAGGGTCAGGTTTCCTTGGGCAGCTCCTAAGGTAGTTAGGGTCATGAGAAGGTCAGGGGACATAGATTGAACCCAAATTTTGGAGTCCAACAGAACTGACTAAGGAAGATCACAAGCAGTGGCAAGATAAAACTTCACACAACAGGCCCTGTCTTGAACACTTATTTTAAGGATACAGTCATTCTGGGCTCACATGTACCACTTCTTATGCCACAATTTACTTACTATGTACCAGATACTGCTGGGGATACAGATTTGCATCAGACATAGTCTTTGTCCTAGAGAAACTTAATACCAATAGGGGGAGGAAAAAAGTCTGAGTACCATACAAAATGTGAGAGCCTTTGGGTACTTTGGAAATATACCCAAGTGTCCTCCTCACCATCTTTGCCATGTTACTGCTATAGATTGATTGATTTGTAGACCATTAATTGCCTTCTGACATGCCATGTACTTACTGGTTTACATATTATCTTGTCCTCACCTAAATGTAAGCTACACGGTGTGTGTAGGGGGGGCTTGTTTGCTTATTGCTCAATATTAGCTGCTATCCATGAAGCATAGAGAGCACTTCATGCACCCAGCACAGCACCCCATACACATGGAACACGGAGAGGCACACTGCAAGGGCCTCCCATCAAGGAGCTCATCGTGGAAGGGAAAAAGACATCTGCTGTGGTCAAAGTATAGTAGGATACTCACTATGCTACAAGTGAATAAACATTTTTTTAAACAGAAGAATTATTTTATTTGCATTATTTTGTTCTTAGAAGTAGTAAGGGACCACAACTACATTTAAATACAAATTATTTATAAAGAAGGAAGACTTTTAAGGCTTTTAATTTTTAATTTTTAAAAATTTTATTAAGGAGTTGAGTTGTTGTACAATCATAAATGCCTACAAAGTAACAATATAATATGCGTTTGATCCTAAACCACAGTTACCCCTACATCGCCCATACCCCAGTCTCTTGATTCTTCTATATTATGCCCCTATAAGAGATATGTCTCTCTTTATGTATACATGTATAGTATATATATGATTACAAATTTGCCAGAATTAAATGATTACATAAGTATTATTTGACTTCTCAGGGAAGTAAAGGGTATGCTGCATTGTTGATTGTCTCCCTAGATCCCTCCCTATCTTCCCTCCCTCTCCTGCCCCACCTCTACCTCTCCTTTCCCTCCCCCACCACCTACACATCTATGGTTCTCCTAGATTATGTGTCACTATGCCTTTGATGAGTCTAACACATGAGTTTCACAACCTTTCACCCAAGCCTGGCTTTAGCTCAAGCCTCCACAAATAAAGGAAAACCCTTGACTCTCTGGGTTTGGCTAATTTTGCTCAGCATGATCTCTTCCATTGCCATCCATTTACCCTCCAAGATCGCAATATCATTGTTTCTAACAGCTGAGTAGAACTCCATTGTATATGTATATACATACTAGAGCTTTTGGATCCATTTATCCAGTGAGGCATAAACTTCTTTTTGATAATTATTCAAGGGTTAGGAAACCTGTTAACTTTTTCATTTGCTAATTTACACACATTTCCACTGCTTCCAGGGTGCTCTGCTGACTTCTACAAGGATAGCATGAACATTCTGGACTAGTTATCTGGTTTTCCAGCCCTCAACAGATGAGAAAATGCTGATTGGTAGATCAGGGCACTAAGAGGTAATATGCACACTGCCAGCAGGAAGGAACAGCAGCCCACAATAGGGAGGAGATTGAAAAAATGATGAAAATTGTTGACAAGAAAACCAGAGACAAGAGAAAGTAAACCATGGCTGCCTGGAGTCAGCGTGCAAAGGAGCAAATGGTGACCAGGCAAGCGCAGCTCATTGAGGTTACTTCTGCTCCCCTTTGGGCTGGGTTAAGAGCTCCGCTCAGTCCAGCATATCAGGGCGTTTTTCTTCATGGGCTATTCTGACTCCCTTAGAGCAAGCCCCGTGTGGCTGAGGGGGCCTCCACCATCCCCATCACCAACTTTGCCACTCGTTCTCATTTTGCCCTTGCCTCTTCATCTGCTGGGCTTTTGAGGGGACCCTGGCCCCTTTCTCCACCTCTGGGGGCCTGCCCTCCATGTTGTGCTAGGGCTCCAGCCTTGGGACAGCACTCCAGGATGGCCTTCATGGGTGGGATCCAGGCAGCTTGCACCATAGAAGGCGCCCAATGCTATTTCCCTTCCGATTGCAACAGGTGCGTGCACACGTGGCAGGCATCGGGGAATTCTCTCTTCCTTCTCCACATTACCTTCGCTTGTTTAAAAAATAAATGATTGAGAAATATTCCAAATAGAGACTTAGAAGACTTAAAAACAGTTTGTTTCTGAAAAAGAATCCATTTAAAGTTAAACTTAGGGCTAGAGCGGTGGCTCAGCAGTTACAATGCTTGCCTGGCATATGGGAGTACGCGAGTTCAAATCCCAGCACCATGTACACAACGAAGTGTCCCAGGAATGAAAGTTACATGAAAAGCTAAATAAAAATTGCTTCTCTCTCTCTCTCTCTCTCTCTCTCTGGCTCTTTCTTTAAAAATAAATTAAAAAATATAAAGGAAAACTTATGCCAGTCTCCCACTCCAGGGAAGACTTCTCTGACTCACCCCACCGCCTGCCTGCCTCCTAGATTGAGATATTTGCTCTCACAGCAACTTGTGCCTCCATCTACCAGAGCATTTATGACATTGTGCCATAATTTTCTGTTAACGCATCTGTCTCCCCAACTAGACTCTGAGCTCCTTTAGGCAGGAATTGTTCTAATTATTTTCACTGCCAAATTCAGCATCTGGCACATCACATGCATTCAGGGAACATTGATGGAATGAATGAACTTAAGGATAATCCACGTGACAGAATGTTAAAATGGAAGTTTTGGCTGAGATCTAAAGATGACATAAGATATAAGATAATGCAGCGAGTTGGAAAAAGACCACCCTGAAGAATTTGTAAAAAGGGTGTTGAGGACCTGTGAATCAACTCTGAAACCTTTCATCTTCATGGAAGGTCAACAAGATGGAGTCTCAGGAGAGAGGTGTTGGTGCACTGCACATCAGGCCTCTGTCCAGGGCAAGGTGGAAGGGGGACCCCATGGAGAACTGGGTGCCTGCTCCCATGGTTGTGGCACACAGTGGACTGTGGGCAAATCCTGCTGGGAAGATGGGCAGGCTGGCAGCTTCTGTGTAGAAAGTGAAGGGTGGGTTACACCAGGATCAGCCCACACTGCCACAGCCTGTCCCAAGGGCATGGCTGTTTCCAACAGACCTCATGGGCCCACATGTCTGAAGTCTATCCTGAGTTGTGTAAGATCCTGTCCACTATGGCCACCTAGTGAAGCTGGAGGTGAACTATAGGGTTTCTAAGGAATTAAGAGTGAAATGAAAGGGGTGTGAGCAATGTGGAGGTAATTCTAGTTTAACAAAAAATGCATATCATATTATTATTTCTATAAAGTAATAATTTATGATTATACAATAACTGAACTCCTTCATAAAAAAATTTAAAAAGTAATCAGTCTGCTGGATAAGAGAGGCATTAATAAGGACAGTGGCACTGAAGGTGACAGGCTTTCTGAGATAAGAGGATCTCCAAAAAATTCTATGACAGAGAGCCAGGTGTGGCAGCACATGCCGGTAATCTCAGCAGCTCAGGAGGCTGAGGCAGGAGGATTGCAAGTTCAAAGCTAGCCTCAGCAACTTAGAGAGACCCTGTCTCAAAATAAAAAAAATAAAAATGGCTTGATATGGAACTCTGTTAAGCACTTTTGGGTTCAATCCTTGGTACCAAAAAATGAATAAATAAATAAATAAATAAAAACTATGATGGAGGCTAATGAGACCAATCTGATCGTAGGTATCTCTTCTCATTTGTGGAGACCCAGCTGGAGAAACTGTGAGACATCTTACCTTTACTTTCATATATTTCTGGATATTTGAATTTCTGAATTTTTGACTGTTTCTTATGATTTAAAAGGACCATAAAACTTGGATCATTTAAGGGACTTTATTCTTATCTAGGAAGATAATGGAACTCCTGGAATTTTTAAGCAGGGCAGGGAAAAACTAGCTCTACTGCACAAGTGAAAAGGGGCAGTGAGAACCAAAAGTAAAGGTGGTTTTCACCTGTCCCACGAATTACGTTTATTGTGCTACAGAAGTTTTTGTTTTACCCACCTTGTTAAAGGTGAGTTACACATGCATAATAAAGGCTGGATGAAAATATAGTAAAATGCTAACAGTGTTAAGAACATTTTTGACATTTATTCTTGTCCATTTTTTTTTTAGAAAGAAAAGGAGAAAGAGAGAGAGAAAGAGAAAAATCAATTTATTTTTTCATCTCGCCTTCATTTCTTCCACACTTAGTTGTGTATAAGGTGCTGGGGTTTGAACCCGGGTCCTCACTCATGCCAGGCAAGTGCTCCAACCACTGAGCTACTGCTCCAGCCCTGTTGTCAACTTTTAAAAAATATTTCTACAGTGGTATATGTTGATTTTATCACTGTAAGAAAAATACAAACATACCACACCATATTAAAAATGTTAGGCTTACATAGGTTGTCAAATAGTGCGGATTCCCCTTCCTCTTTCTGAAGGCAGGCTTGTTGTGGGCACCTGAGGGGACATGGAGAAGGCCCAGAGAACTGGCCCTGTCATCACAGACACCGTTGCGTTTTCCAATTTCTCCAAGTAATTAACTCAAAACTGAAACCTCATGAACGCACTGGCTGTATTAAGTCTGGAAATTACCACAGCATAACAATTTGAACTTATTATGGAAATGCTGGTGCATGCTAAATATAGTCACCCCCACAATATATTTCTGTTCAGAAGGGTTTATTTGAAGTTGGACTCCAAATTTATGCTTTCTGTCAGCAGGCAGGGGCCGGACAATCTTAATCTGCAGCACGCTACCCTCTTTGTTTGAGTCTAGACAGCACAATGAATAGAGTGACTTTTCTTTTTCCTTTTTTCCCACACAATGAAGGCTTTTTAAAAACAAAATATTTTGTAAAATAGCATTTTAATCACTTCTTTTCTTTTTCTCTCTAAGGCAAAGCTATAAATAAACCATGAAAGTTCACATTTGATTGTCACTTCTGAAACCAAGTGAAGGGCTTCTATAAGGAGAAAATGGGGTCCCTGTAGCCGGCCATGAAAGCCCCCATTCATGGGGTTTGACCCTTCCCTGATGTGTCAAGGCAGAGACACCAGTCAGCACACTCTGCTCGCTTCTCTGGAGGCACCATTGGCAATTGTCGGGCCTCTCTGGGGGAAGGGAAGACACCCAGTTCTCAAATGTTATGGCCTGGCTGGTAGCTACCCCAAAGCTTTAGCCCACACTGGGGTGAACTGTCAGGGGAGAGGGTAAGGGAAGGAAGGGGATTTCAGCACCCTTGGAGAAGATGTGGATTCCTTGAGTGGTGGACATACTGATGTTGGTAATATGGGGATTAACAGATGTGGCATCTTCTCTCTTAACCTGGGAAGAAACCATGGCCTTAACACTGGGACAGACTGTCAGGTAGTCTAGATTTAGGCACCAATGTCACTGCAAGCCTACTAGTGTCCAGAATCATGATATTCAGGGGAGGCCACATCAGGACCTAGTGTGGTGGGAGCTAGCCATACATGAACCCCCTGAAGAGGAGCCATGTCATGGTAGGGCAAATGCCTGGCACAGCTCTAGTGTCTACAGGTGTTTGGCTATTATCTGTGAGTTGCTGAATGACAGGGTGATGACTTTCATAACAGAGGCAAAGTGAGATCATCAAAGCCAGCATTTCCTGAAAGGCATACATACTCTTAGAAAGCGTTCAAGATGATCCATTAGGATTCTGAAGGAAAACACTGGAAGCACAATTTATTTGATTTTTGGTCTAAGGAAACTGAGTAAGCTTTATCAGAAGTGGGTCACACATTAGACTGTCTTGAGGCATGTAAGCTGTCCCTGAGAGAAGTACAGGTGCCCCAACAGCAAGGGGACTACTGCACGGTGCTTCCTGAGTGTCCTCTGCTTCTAGGATTTGCGAGGTGCTGTCATTTAAGTATTCCAGGTTAGTGGATTTAAAGGTATTACCTAGTTTCATGTCAACTAATCCTCACAGAATGGGCAAGCAGCTGAAAAAGATTTAGTCAACGGATTAAGGTAATGATGATAATTCAGATTCAAATAAACAAGCAAATTGTGAGACTGTACTCAGCACTAGCTAATCATATTACAAGGTAAAAGCAATGGCTGCCTAGTCAGATAAGGCAAAAACTGAGGGAAGAATTAAGATATGGACACATAGGCCCAAGAAAAATCTTTTAGTAATCATCAAAATCATTTAGAAATCATTATAAATCCACCTGGCTATAGAAAAGATAGTAGACCTTAGGCACTGCAACTGTCAGTATGACACCACATGACAGAAGAACACATTCGAAACATTTTTGTTTCAGCTATATTTTACCTGCATTATAGAGTCACCTACAAGTGCATGCTACTTTGATTTTATTTAAATAAGTTTCCACACGTCGAGGATGTGTGCTCAAATTTTTCTTAGCTGATGGGATCTACGCGGCACAGTGTGGTGTGCAATTCTTCAACAGCCAGTCACCATGGCCGTTGCTGTTACTGGTGAAGTCCACCTTTATGTAGCTGACCTTCTTAACCTTTGGTTCAACTTAATAACACTATCCTCACTTGATGATTGATAAAACTGGACACAGGCATAGGTGATTTGTCCAAGGTCAGAGAGTCAATTTGTAGGAAAGTCAGAATTCAAGCTGGTTCTGACTCCAGGCCATTACTTAGTGCTACTCTTAGACCCAGTGGTGTCATCCTCTCTTCCCTATAATGATAAATGCCTGATCCTAGAGTCCCCGAGACTTGAGTTCTGTCGTTCATTTGCTCTGTGATTGCTGAGAGAGAGAGAGAGAGAGAGAGAGAGTGTGTGTGTGTGTGATGCTGACACACAGTTCTGAGATCCATGAATTTGCCTTCTTGAGGGACTCTGACTCATTTTACTGGAAAAACAAGTTCATGTGCTAATGTGTGGGCTGAGGCACATGACCCCCTCCATAGAAAAATAGAAAATATAGTGATGTGCTTTTCCTCCAACAAGCACTGAGAGATGGATAATTGTTCTTTTATTTCTTTTGTTTTTTCTTTTTGACATAGTCATCTTTTGACCTGCACCTGGTATTCTGTGTAACTATGTATTGGAAGAGCAATATCAACTCCAAAGGAGGAAGGGATGAGAAAAAAGAGGAGAGGTCTTCATCACTCATCATGACACACAGACTGGTTCCTCATGTCTCGGTTGAAATATCCTCTATCTTTCACACATGTGCATTTGTGTATCTTGCTTCAAGTGCTGATTATATGAGCATACATATCAAAATTCATTAAAATGTACTACACTTAACATCTATGTTTTTCATGTTATGCAAACTACATCTCAATTTTAAATCTGTAATAAGAAAAGGAAAACACAGTATGTGTCCAAGTGTATCACTACGCTTATATTTTATTTTCAATTATAAAAATTTTTGATGCAGTTTTCCAAATCTGCTCTAAAACGCACCTCCAATTAGTCTCTTAATCATAAAAGAGGGAAGGTGTGGAGGTCTCTAAGCATATAGGAAGTGGAGTGGTTAGTAGGAAATACTGCATTCTAGAGATATATGGGTGTGGGGTTGGATCTGGGTTTACTGTCTCCTTACAAAGTGAACAAAGGCTCAGTTCAACAATGCTCACAGCATTGTTGAAAATAGTAACTAAGACTTTGGCCACTGCTTTCTAACTGGTCTCCTGACTTCACTTTGGTCACTTTACAGCAGTCATATTCAGACAGGATGAGCTTTCAGAAAGAGAGGAAATACAGTTTGGTGATTAAAGTAATAGATGCTAACAGACTGCCAGAGTCTGAGACTGGGCTATTGGGCTTTACCAGTGACTGTGATCAAGCAAAGTTCTTGCTTTCTTTACGGCTGTTTCCTGGTCTGTGAATGAGGTGAATGAGCGCTAGGAGCATCACAGGAGAGCTTTGGGAGGAGGCACTGACAATAACGCTAGCATACACTAGGCACTCCAAAAACCTTCACATTTGGTATCCTGCTCATGTGCAAGCTCCATGAGGCCAGAAGTTTTGATTTGATTCCTTTGCTACATTAAAATTGTTCCTGGCTGGAATGTGCAATCCATCAATATTTTGAAATGCATCCATAAACGAAGTAAATTAAATGTTTTTCTCCCTGGGTTGTTTCTATCCACAACACTTTTGACATAAAATGTGTGTGTGTGCACGTGCGTGTGCACACACATGTGTTTCTCCACGCCAACCAATTCTCCAACTCCAGACACCACAGGTATCTTATAATTCAATGCAATTACCACGTCAACTACCGGGATTTAGGGTCAAACTCCACACATCAAGAGCTCAGTCTCACCAGACCCTTCACTTTAGAGATCAGTCATGATCCCAGGGCAGTCCTGTACTTCTGCTTGACCATAAATTGGGGGTCCCCTCATGGGCTACTCCTCCAGCCTTGAAAATTTGCTAGAGCAGGCTCACAGAAATCAGGAAAACAGCACACTTCCTATTTCCAGTTCACCTGAAGTACGCAACTCATGAAGAGCCAAAGGGAAGAGATGTACAGGACAAGGTGTGATGTGGGGAGGGGCGTGGTGACCTTCATACCCTCTCCAG
Organism: Aplodontia rufa; assembly: GCA_004027875.1. Lineage (NCBI taxonomy): Eukaryota > Metazoa > Chordata > Mammalia > Rodentia > Aplodontiidae > Aplodontia > Aplodontia rufa. The sequence continues at coordinate 30,648 of PVKS010011428.1, read as the reverse complement.
GCTACCTGCCAGCTCCGAAAGTGTTCACCAACCTAGAAGCTATTGGAACCCCATCATTTAGGAGTTTTTATGGAGGTTTCATTACAAAGGCCCCATTTACTAAATCACTGCCCTTTGGTGACACAATCTTCAGACCCTTTCCCTCCCAGAAGGTCAGAGTTGGGGCTGAAAGTTTCAACCCTCTGATCATGCCTTAGTCTTTCTGATCAGGTTTCCTCTGAAGTTATCTAAGAATTTCTGGCCTCAGTCATCTCATTAACATTCAAAAAAGACATCACACTGGAGAGTCTAAAGGTTTAAGGAGCTTTGGTTTTTAGGAGCCAAAGGTTTATTCAGGTGCCAGGAACTAGAAACAAAGACCAAACATTTGTTTTTCAACATATCATACCACAGTCTCTTCTCCAACTAAAACTGCAAAGCACTCCCATTGCTTTTTTTGGTGAGGGGCATGGGGGGACAGGGTGTCACTGTGCTCAGACTAGCCCTCAGAATTCTCAATCCTCTTAAGTGAGCCTTCAGAAGAGTTGGAATTATAGGCATGTGCTCCCCGCCCCCATCCCCTGTCCCCAGTTGGAGCTGGCTCCTGTGGCTTCTGAAGGAAACTCAGATTTTGTAGGATGGCTTAGAACTTCAAGATGGAGCTAGTGCCCAGTCTCCAGCCTCATCTCATGCCCTGCTTCCTGGGCCACAATCCTGGAAACACTGGTCATCTTGCTGTTGACTGAACAGGTTATACTTGCCTCAGCCTGGGGCCCTTCTCCTCTCTCAGGAATGCTCTTCTGGGCCTTTGACTGTCTGGTTTTTTCATATGATTTAGGTCCTCTTCAAATAAACTCTCTGAAAGACTACCCTTTACCCTTGGTCACTCCGGGCTGAGTATCCCACTTCTCCGAAACGCCAGCAGTGGCATCATCTCACTTTCTTATCTTTATAAGCTTTCACAGCACAGAGTATCACCTGAAATTACATTAACTTATTTGTTTATTGTCTATCTCCTCCTGTGTTGCCCTCACCTCTGCTCCTATCTCCTGAATCTAAGTACCAGGAAAGCAGAGTTCTTGGCTTTCTTTTTCATTGATGATTCCCTTTTAGCAGGGCACTAAACAGTAGTTTTCAGTACAAATTTATCGGATGCTGATTTTATGCAAGGTACTATGCGTTTTTATTTTGCCTCATATGATCTTCATAAGCACCCTGTGAGGAAAGTCTGGTCTAAGTCCACAATGACGAGACAGGCTCAGAGAGGTTAAGTGACTTGCTAAGCTAGTAAATGGCTAGGTCAGGATTTCAAACTTCTTTAACTAATTAGTATGACCAAGCCCTTCCTGGAAGAGCTCATAGTCAATAGGTAGATCTCTGTAACAGTTATCTTCATCTGATGACTTTGGGGCTGTATAAAGCTCTAAAAGCTTGCTTTCTCTGCTGTCAAAAATGAATTCAATCACAGTCATTATACTGTGCTTATAAAGATAGGAAGGTGGATTCGTTGATATATAGAAAAACTGTTCACATTAGTTTTTAAAACAAAATTACTGCCAGCTGTTTGACCCTGAGCAAGACCCCTTTCCTCCCTGAGACTCACTTGCCTTATCAGTAGAATGAGGGGGTTGGATTAAATTATTGCTGAAGTCTTTGCCAGCTGTGCAATCGGTTGGCTTCACTGACGTGTGTTTTTTGATTAACTCCCAGTTGCTAAGTGACTCCCGACTCCTAATGGTACATTAGGTTTTACTAGACTCCCTCTGAAAGGGCTATACCCGTTGGTCTCCTTAGCAAGGTACAACGTTACTCCAATGGAACTGTGGAGCAACATGGCATAGGGTAGCAGTTCTCGGATAGGTAAAACTACTTTCCTTTATTGTGAGATTTTTGAGATGGGGTTCTAATATGTAGCCTGGCTGCTAAGGGATGGGTGGAAATATTAATAGCAAGTATTCATCCTATTTGTAATACATGAATTTGACTTGCTTCTTGTGAATTTTCCAAAGGCAAAAAAAAAAAAAAAGCTTCGTGCTAAAAGTACCAGGTTGTAGACTCCAAAACTGCAAACCAATACTTGTCAAGTCTTCCATTGATAACTGGAATAGAAATGATCTTGCTGATATTTCTGGCAGAGAGCTAGAGTAGAAACAACATTAATAACAACAATAACAGCAACTCATCAATGGCAGCTTGTATTTGTTGAATACTTATATAGTAGCACTGTATTAAAACACCTTACCTACTCTATGAAAGATTGAGAAGTATACAACTCTGGAAACTATATTCTCAGCCATTCATTAAGGAACAAGGACTAAGCATTTCAGTGATACATAGACCACAACCTAAATCCGGCTTGGCCATTAACATTTCTTTTCTTTTTTTTTTTTTTTTTTTTTTTTTTTTTTTTTTTTTTTTTTTTTTTTTTTTTTTTTGGCACTGGAGATTGAACCCAGAGCTCTTTACCATTGAACTAAATTCCCAGCCCTTTGTATTTTTTCACCTTGAGACAGGGTCTCACTAAACTGCTTTGGGCCTCCCTAAGTTTCTGAAGCTGCCTCAGCCTTCTGAGTTGCTGGAATTACAGGTATGCACCAGGGCACCCAGCTTCTGATATTTAATATTCTGAGTCTCCTTTTCTTCATTTTAAGAATGAGAATGTTAACATCTATTTCATGGGCCTGTAGGCTTAAGGCTTATAAGTATAGTAATGTTATTGTTGTTATTATATTCATCCATTGACTAAAGTAAACTTTATTTTCCCAAAAACTTTATTTGAAAGGCTAGAGTTGCCATATTATGTGTGTTTCAGGTAGGTGAGGTGTGTGGTCTGGGGAAGGTATGGGCTGTCAATATTCTCAAGGCTCCTCATTACTATTTCCACATGAGTCAAAAAGCCTTCTCCTCCGAACTCTACCCCACCTAGTGACAGAGACACCGTGGATCACACCTCGACTGCATCTAACAGCTGTCATGGTCAGCTTCTTGCTTACATGCTTATGTTAAACAAGGCTAAAGCTCCTAGATCTCATCCTCCCCATCCATCTGGAGGTTTGTCATTATCATGAAAGACTTTGGGATCTATTTATAAGACTTTGGGATATCAATGTTCTAGTCTTATGATTTCAAAATGTTTTCAACTCCAGGGACCTTCACCTCACCTTTACTTCAACATTCACTCCCACAGCAATGCTCTGAAACTAATCATCCATGAGACTGCAATACTTCTGTACATTGCAATATACTAATAGCTACTTTCAGACTTCCACTGCCCATCCATCCAGTTCTCTCAATTGCACTAGCATTCTTAACAAGTGTCCTCTCTACCTCATGGCAGCTCTCTTGATCGCTTCCTTTTGTTTTAATACATATTCTCCTTTTGGCACTAATTTCTTCTACAGCTAGCTTAGAAGCTGTCATCTGTTAAACCAAACTCATTCGTTAATAAGAATAACTGCTAACATTCTCTTATTGCTAAATTCAATGGTACCTCCTAATCCACAGAAACCAGTCACCAGGATAAGCCTCATTTATGGCTTTAAGGGACAAACTTTGCTTTGAAAGGAGCAGGCCAATGGAAGATTACAACTAAAGAAAATGGAATGTCTTGAAAGTTCTCAGGGTCTGAACCTTGTATAAATTTATACTGCTTACTTCAAAGCTAATTCCTTACCAGGAAGACTCTTTAGCCAGCAGATTAGAAACCATAATTGGCAGCAAAATATCAAAACTTGTGATGGTATTAACAGTGAACAATGATTTAAATGAACTGCAAGGGGTATTGGGTAGTCACTAGGTCAATTGCTCAGTGTTTAGGCAGATGAACAATAAATTATGAGATAGATGGCTGCATCTATTTCTCCATACTCTAAAGTTCTCAGCTTTTGGATCATCAGCTCTTTGAGCCAGAGCCATCTTGGTGGTAGAGCCTGGGCACTCTGGCCTGCCCTTTAGGATTGGCCTTAGACTGATCTGCAATAATTGATCCTGACTAAGCTAGGATCAATTCCAAACCAACCTCAGGAAGAAAACTATAAGCAAAGAAGTTGAATTTAAAGCCAGGAGTTGGGGAGGCCAAGGGTTGCACCAAAGCGTCAAAGCAAGAGAAGGGCTGGAAGGAAAATAGGCAACCCGCAATAGAGAGAGAGAGCAGAGGCCAGGTAGAGAGAGAGGAAAAGGCAAAGGAGTACAAGTCAAGGATGAAACACCACTGTGTCGTACAACAGTGGTTTTTAATCTTTTCTGTTTCCATACTCCCAATTTCCCTCTATTGTATTATTTAGCAGAGGAGAATAAATGTCTTTTTACTTGTACGTTTCCTTCACTGCACTGTGCAATGAAGAGGCCATTTATTGTATCTGTATTCCTAAAAATTGATATAAATAATACAATGATGCAATAAATATATGTTGAGAGAACAAAGAAATGGAAGATTAACTGGATTAATGGATTAATGAATAACTCAGGGGTGGGACCCAGGGTATCTATATAAAAGCAACATCTGGATCTTGCTAAGCTGTAATTTTTGGTATTTCCTAAGTGTCAGCTCAACATATTCTTCATTGCCAGATGTCAGGCAATTAAGACTCTGGACTGCCTAGATTTGAACCTTGGCTCTTCCACTGAACAGCTTGGAAACTTTACTAACTTCTTTGCATCTCAGTTTATTCATCTGTAACATAGAAATAGTATAAGCAATTACTCATACAGTTGTTAAGGTAAAACAGAATATGCACGAAAACCAATGAAATTAATGCCTGTCACAAAGCAATAGCCAAAAAAGTGAGCTATTTTTAGTCTAATACTTATTATATCCATCTTCTCCCCAGCACTACACAGGATCTGGTAATGTTCTCCTGAGTGCTATTATTTGAAGGCAGCACTTCCTAATCTGCTTTGTGTGACACAGGGTCTGGGCAGGGGAGTGAGAGAGAGAATGGAATGCAGGAGCCCTTCAACATGGTACAAGCTGATACCTCCGGTTAATGAGGGGAAGGAAGACCAACAATGAGCAGAAAGAAGGTTGTAGACAATAAAAGTTGCAGGAAGTTCTAGGTTTAGAAACACAAAATTTATTTTTGGCTTGAACTTCCAGGCCTTTGACATAAAACTAAGAAAGAAAACAACAATGAATGCCATGTTTACGAATACGAGCGTGCTCTGGCTTTCACAGGACAGGGAATTCAATCTGCTTTCTTCTGGGAGCCATATTTTAGACAAGCATACCATATGCTGGACAAATGAAAACCCGATCTGGAAATCAGGAGGCTCCAGGACTGTCCTAATCTTAGTTTAGGCTATGTTATTTTGGATAAGTTGCTTCCTTTCGTTTTATCCCAGTTTCCTCTTTTCCAAAATGGGAAGTTTGAGCCAGAGAGTGTTAGTTTTACTGTTCAACAAATAGTTACCAAATATTTATTGTGTGCCAGGCATTGTCCTGAACACTCCATATATATCAGGCCACTGGAGAGCTCTAATTCCTGCTGTCATAGAGCTTAAAGTCTACTACATAAATAAGGGTGTTATGGGACAGTATAAATCTAGTATGGGTGCTTAAGTACTATCAGTTGAAAAGGAATTGGCCAGGTTAAAAAAAAAAAGTTGATGAATAAGATTCCATCAGGCTAAAAGAAATGCAGATTTGAAGGCTCCAGGTCAAAATAATATGGCACATTCGAGGTACTGGAAGAGTCCAAGAAGGCTGGAGTGGATAGAATGAAGGGAAAGACTGATAAGAGATGAAGCTGTAAATGAATGCAGGAGTGAGGTTTTGGATGACATTTTAAATTATCTTAAAGTTTTTTTGATATTATGTCAATTTCAAGAAGGAGACCTTGGAGAGTTTTAAGAAAGAGTGAACTTATTCATGTTTGCATAAGATCACTTTGGCTGAATGCAGACAAAGGGTTAGAGAAGAGTAACAGTGGAGGCAAGGAAACCACGGGAAAAGCCCTTGGGGCAGTTCAGGAGAGAGATGCGGGGATTAGAAAAGCTGAAAATTCAAGAGACACAAGATGTAGTGTAGAATGATACTTTGAGGGATAGAGAAGGGTAAAGAGAGGTGGGTACTGCATGGACTTAAGGTTCTGGCAGGAATGATGAAGTAGATGTGGTGCCATTTACAGATAGTGCCATGAACTGGGGTAGTGGCAGTTTGCAGGCAAAGGTAGAGATGCTGAGTTTAGGTTTTAATATGTTTAAATTGAGATGCCCATGCGCCCTTCAGATGGAGGAGTTATATAGAGAGCTGTAGAACTGCTGGCACATGAATAGTAAATGAATCCTGCAATAGGTGAGAAGGACAGAATCCCAAAGATAACCATACAGTATTGGGCAGAGGACAACAGGGAGCTAGCAAAGGAATTTGGAAAAAGACATTCAGAGCAGCAGGAGGAAAATCAAAACAATCTGTCATCAGTGAAAGGGTGTTTTGATGAAGAGAGTATTCCACTTTGCAAAATGCTGCCAAAGGTAAAGAGATTAGGTTGGCATTAATAACCTAAGCTATGACGACCATAGTGGAATTCTGGAACTGGAATCCTTGGTGAAGATGGTGGATTTGTAGGTAAGATAGTGAAGAGATTCAAATTTTACAACATTTTGGCTGTGAGAGGCAGTAACTGAAGGGCCTCATGGCTAGTAGCAACATTTTTATTTTTAAGGTGGGACAGTTCATGGGAGCACAATCCAACAGAAATAATACAAGATATGTAAGCCATTATGAAATTTCTAGTAGCCACTTTTCAAAAGTTAAAAAAAACTGGTGAGTTTAATTTTATTTTATTTAACCTACTATGTCTAAAATATTATAATTTGAACAAGTATTCAGCATAATTTTTTTTTTTAGAAAGAGGGGACAGTGAGAGAGAGAGAGAGAGAGAAGCAATTTTTATTTAGTTTTTCATGTGACTTTCGTTGCTCCAAGATTTCCTTGTGTACGTGGTGCTGGGGTTCAAACTTGTGTACTTGCGCATGCTAGGCAAGCGCCGAAACTGCTGAGCCACCACTCCAGCTCCAGCATAAAAATTTTAAGGAGATATTTCACACCTTTTTATGCTGTCTTTGAAATATTGTGTGGATTTTACACAGTTTGATTTCAACTAATAATTTAATCAGGTTTTTTTTTTTTTTTTTTTTTTGTCACTGTGGTCAAAACACCTGACCAGAACAGTTGGAGGAGGAAAAGTTTATTTGGCTCAGATTCCATGGCTCTGGGCTTGAGTCAGAACATTATGGCAGAAGGGTGTGGTGGAGGAAAACAGCTCAGGACGTGGCAACAAGGAAGCAGAGAGAGTTCCACTCACTAGGGACAAAATATAGATGCAAAGGCATGCCCCCAGTGACCTACCTCCTACCTACCTAAAGTTACCCCTAAAGTGGATTAATCCAATGATAAGGTTATAACTCTCACAGTCTATAGTTATTTCACCTCGGAACATTCTTGCATTGTCTCCCAGTAAGCTTTGGGGGTTTATCCAACAAACCATAACAACTACTCATATCTCAAGGGTTCGATAACCACATGCGACTAGTGGCTATTGCTATTGCATTGTAGAGCATGGTCAGGGCAATGCTTAAATGCTGATGAGCAGGAGGTAGTGTTGAAGGAAATCCTAAACAGGTCTGACAGAGGAGAATGGATTCTGAAAATAGGGGGAAAGCTAGAAGATTTGGTCGCAGTTGTCTTACTCTGTTTTGTGCTACTATATCAGAATGCTACAGACTGGGTAATTTATAAACAATATAAGTATATTTGTTTTACATTTCTGGAGACTGGGAAGTCCAAGATTAATGTGCTGCATCCAGCAAGGGTCTTCCCGCTACATCATGCCATGTAGAAGGTAGAACAGCAAGACAGCAAGCTTGTGAGAGACAAAGGACCAGACTCATCAGGAACTGTCTTCCACAGCAAACTCACTCACTCCCTCAATAACCCAGCATAAGGGCTCTGCCTAGACACTTCTTAAAGGTTCCATCTCTCACTGCTACATCAGGAATTGAGTTTCACATGAATACTTGAGTTCTCGGGGACATTCAAACCATGGCAGCAGGTGCCTTTCTAATGGCTTTAATTTGAGTCAGTTTGTGGTTGAGACTAAATAGGCCTTCCTCTATGAAAGGAAAGATAGGGTGGAAATTCAGAGGATGTGATAGAAGCACATGGGAAATGAGAAATTAAACAACATGATAAATTGGTCAGGTTCTGTCAGAAACAGATGGACACTCATAATGGATAACTGAAGCAAGATATTTAATAAAGAATTTTTTAAAAGATGGATTAGGGGAAAAAACAAGTACCAGATGAAAGCAACCCGGGAGCCCTTGCTACATCAGCCTAAATAAAAAAAAGGAGAACAAACAGGTTTCTGTAATGCAGAGAAAGTTGTAGGGACAGGGGTATCTGAGGGATTGTGGTCTACCCTAAGTAGATAGATGGTAGATGGATGCAGCTGGGGAAGAAGCACCTCAGGTGCCTGCTGGTGCCTCCCATTGGCCAAACCCAGCTACAAACTGGTAAGGGAGACTGACCGGTGACAATTAACATAGTGTTAGAACTCTCTTATGGTGTTCAGAAAACTGGATTTATCCAGGTCTGAGATTTGGTAATCAAGAACATTGGCAAGAAAGAAAAACAGCCATGTGGAGACTTGAACATATAAAAGACAGCAGATGGATAGGAAGAAAGTGAAAAGTAGATTCTCAAAACAGCTCTTCCAGGTACATGTTAGCCCCATCTTAGAAATCAGGAGATTAAAACTCAAAGTATAATGTGGCTTGCCCAGGAGAACAAGTTTAGATAGTGGAGTTAGGAGTCATGACTGTCTAACTTGAAAATATTTTCCACCCTACCACTCCACCGGCAAGAAAAGAATGGTTTAATTAGATTGAGAGTAGGGATACGTTTTAATGCTAAAGCATTATCAAAACTTGCTACCTATAATATATATATATATACACTCTAAAAGCAAGAACTCACAGGAAACTCGGGCATTTCCACCACTAATGTTCATCATAAACAAAGAGGTGAAAAAGAAACACGCAAAGGTGCCCTTTGTGAAATCAAAGTGGCATCGGGTCTCAAGTGGCAAGCTCTGTCCCCCACTCCATGTGTTTTCTGGTCTCCTCACCTCACAGAATGTGGTCATGTTACCTCTTCATTAGGTCCAGTGGTTGGGCAGAGGGTGCATGGCTTTCCTGTGTGTCTGGTACATGGTGAATGCTTAGGGATTTATGGATTGCATTAAATCTTCCAGGGACCATGCTTTCTGTGTCAGATATTACATGGTCTAGAAATGGGGTAAATGATTGAAAGTCAGAGCTATGAAGCTACGAATAGGACACAAAGCATCAGCAAAATCTGGATTAGCATTCTTGTGGTGTGACCTAGAGGGGCCTAACCTCCCTTGACCCATTTGTGAAATTTCCTCTTTTATAAAATTTGACCAATATCTAGATGGTAGTTGAAAGGATTAAATGAGATTAAGGATGTAAAGCTTCTGGCATACGTAAATGTTCAGCAAAAGTTGACTCTTGCCTCCTTCCTGTCCCTCTCTAGTCTTTTACTTTGACCATTTCTTTCATTTCCCAGAATTGCCACTTTATTCTGACATTGGATTCCACTCACATAAGGTAGTGGTGGTTTTCCTACAGCTTCCCAACCATGATTACTCTAGTTTTCATTGCTCTTTTGGTCACTTAGGAGTCATGGTTTGGGCATTGGTGACCCTGGATTGCCATTTTGGGGAAAACCATGGCATTTTGGATCATGGCCTTTTTCCCATTTTCAAATAAACACTGAAAGCTTTCTTTACCTTTCTTTCCAACTCATGTTTGCCATCTGGTGCCTGGTTTGGCAGCATCTGTGTTTACTTAAGGACTTTAGGCGAAGGCCGAGTTTACATATGGGAAGAAGGAAAGGGCTTTGCTGATTTCTTCCACATGTTCATTTATTCATATATTATGATTTTTGTAATCTCACCAGCATAGATTCCTTCAGAAAATCCTTACACTGTTCCTTAGAGACCCGCTTCTTTGTGTGTTCAGCTGGGAGTTTCTCAGAAAACATTTTTTTTCCATGTCCATTACCTTTGGTGTGGCTCAGCATGGCTTTTAGATGAGTACAAAATCAATGTTTTTGAAGGTTCTTCTATTTGAACAGAGGGGGCTTATCTGATTGGGAGAATTCTGTGCAAAGAGGCAGGAGACCTGTGGTCTATGCTGTTCTCTTTCTTTGCCAATGGTGTGAATTTAGACAAATTATATAACCTCTCTGGTCCACAAATGAAAAGCCTTGGGGTTAGGTTTGCTCTGCCACTGACCAGCCCTGCTTTTCTTCTTTCTTATCCTCTTCTTCCTTTGTTCTTGGCTTCTGGCTCTCACAGATTAGTGCATAAAGACCCAGGGTGCACTTTTCTGTATTCTCAGCTCCTGAGTGTGTAGAAGGGAAAACAAAAATCCAAGCAAGGATTCCCATATTCTGCAGACTGCACAAATGAAGGGAATGAACTGTATTCCTTGCTTTAAAGGAAGTCATCATGATTTCTTCTTTTTTTTTTTTTTATATCATACCTGGGACTGAGCTGAGTCTGATGCAACATGAGCTCTGGAGATAGACCTGGTCTGAAACTGTGACCCTGACAAGGTGTGCTCATTTTGCTAAGCTTTGTCTTCCTTCTCTGAAACACAGGAGTAAGGTTAGCCTGGCTGGAATGGTGGGTGGATAAGCACTGTTAATTCCTAGCTTGGTGTTTTGCATAAATCAAGTGATCACAAACGTTGGTTACCTCTGTGCAGGGTACATTTGGTGGTGAAAATGCCAGAGTGCTGTGTATGCCTTAGAGGAGGGGACCTGACAGCACCAGAACAACTGGTGTCTACAGTAGGACTCGACCAGGGGACTCTGGCTTCCAGTCATAGATCTTTATCAGTAGTTGAGGAGAGGTGGTATGCTCACAGGGCCCAGATGTCAGCTGAAGGAGGCAGGTGGTCTAACCCTTATCCTGAGGGCTGGAAAGAGGAAGAGAGATTCTTTGGGGGCTAGAACATGTGTGCGTGGGATGGTTGGGAGTCGGGGTTGGAGTGGTGAGAGTGTGGGAATGACTTTCAATCACTCTAAGATGTTCCTCCCACCGTCTTGTGTCCTCCAGTGCTTAGTGTCTATGCCTGGGGGAGTATGATTCAGAAGAACAAAGATTCTCAGAATCAATGTTTTAGATATGAGAGGCAGAGAGAGGCAGGTGAGGCTGTTTGTAGTTTGAGCAGGAAAGTTTTACTAGTTTATTAGAAGAAGCCAAATTAGTCTCTGTGAGTTTATCAAGATATAATCTGTCAGATTACAGTTAAGGACAGAACAACAACTGATCTTGTGAACCATCCCTCTCAGGTCCTCTCTGCTGGGAAGTGTAAGGAAGAGCAGTGTGGCAAAGGACACCCCAGGCAGCTGTCCCCTGAGACCCCTTCCCTCTCTGTTGGAGAGCAGCCCATACCAGAATGTGAGCCATGGAAGTCCTCGTCCCCTAGGGACTATTTCAGGACCCTGACAGGCAAAGGAGGCTGTTGGGATTCCTGAGCTTCCTTGGCTCATGATCTATATGTCTAGTATGTAATGTCTATATCTGTATGATTCATGTAAAATACGGCTTAGCTGAGGTTCCAAGGATGCAAAGGCATTAACAGGTGAAGGGTGGGAGAAGCTGGGTTCCAGCAGAGGAGAGAACCATGTGGAAGGGCAAAAACAACACTGGAGCAATGAGAAGCACAGTGTGGTGCAGCAGAGAGAAGAGGGCAGCATGGGTGAGATGGCACCCAGAGGCAGGCAGGGCCACACCACAAGGCTCCCAGTCTGCTTTCCAGGAGTACCCAGAAGCCACAGCTGCTGCCATCTGGCTGCTCTTCTGTGTTCAGCCTGCAGGGAGCAGGTGCAGAGGTGTAGCAGGGTGGCTCTCCTAGCACCCCCAGGGCAAACCACCTAATACCTCAGGTGGAGGTATTAGGGCAAAAAGGTTGTCAGAAATAGTCACTCAGTTTTGGGTTTGGGCCTGTGGCCCACTTACGAAGAGAAAGAATGAGAATTGGTGATTGAGGCTATTTACTAAGAGTCTCTTGTATTGAAGGGAACTAACTACAGGGCCTAATTAAGGGACATGGGGTACCTGAGAAGGGGAGCTTGGCTTTCCCAAATTCTGCTAGAGGACAACAGCAAGAAAAGCAATCAAGAGAAATACGTTGCAAAGATCCTCACAGACCAGGCAAAGCTTACATCAGCAAGTCACATGGGCTTTAAGGTCAATTATTCAGTAAGAGATGGATTTATCCTTGAAGTGCTACAAGATCTGGTACCCACACCTGAGATGTGAAGACACTTAAAAAAATTCTTTTGAAAGCAGCAGAAATTCTGGACATCCAGGGAGTTTAAAAGCAACCACTTCACACCTGATGCAGTGCCTGGGTCTGGGGGACACTAAAACATGGTTAGAGAGAAGGGGCATGAAGAAACACTGGCTTAGGCATGGAGAATGCCTGGGTCCACATAAGCCTTGACCTGGGAAGGCACGGGTTGGGGGCACCATCTGGACAGTGGGCAGGATTTGAATGGGAATTTGAGGGGCACTCAGCAGCTTTTTGAGGGTGGAATGGGGATTTGGGGAGGTCTGTAGGAAGTAGTAGTTAGTAGGTAAAACAAACCTGACTAACCTCCAAGAATCTAGCTCCAGCAGAGAATGACCCGGTGAAGTAGAGAGAATGAATAGAAAGCCAGAGGGGCTGAGCTGTAGCTATTACCAGGGAAGAGGAGGATGCATCCATGACCTGGGGCTACATGATGTTTTGGAAATTTTTCCTAAATTCAGTGGTGGAAACCTACTTTAGGGGATGAGGTTTGCATCTTCCTGTTGCCTCTCTAGTTGCAGTGGGAGAACAGCCCGGAGTTGGTGACCAGTGGGGAGAGTCCGGCAGTGGTCTATGCAGGAGTAACTGTGGTTTGCATTAAGTAACCAATACCCAAGCAACCCGCTTAACTGCGCACCTCCTCTTTCCTTGCTTGCCCTCTTGCCCTCTCTGTACTTTTTCTGCCTTGCTCCTTTCAGCAGAAGGCAGAGGCCATAGTGCTGAGAACCCCGCCCTGCATGCCCCACAGTCAGACAGATCTTGGCTTCCATCTTCCTTGGGGAGGCACCCTCCCTGTCCCCCACCCAGGCCCAGCCTCTGTGTGTGTCTGCAAGGAGAGAGCAGCTGTGGCATCCAGAGCAGCTCCCAGCTGTTCGCCCAGTCTCTCTCAAGTGTTTCATAGTGTCAATGCTTCTAATTAGTTAAAATAGGAAGGAGGGTGGTAAACAGAGGAGCAAAAGAGAGGCCTAATTTTAGCTGTAGCCAAAAGGACTTTCCCCTAAATACACTGTGATCTCAAAATACTTAGCTAAGCGCATATGGACATGCAGGGTGAAGATTTAAAGAGCTACAGAAATAAAATTTAAGGGCCAAATGGGATAGTCCCTGCCTTCCTGTACAACTGGATTCAAGAGGAAAGGAGAGACAATGTACTGAATACTTATTCTGTGCTAAACACCGTGCCAGACGCTTGGTGTACTGTGCCTCAGCAATCCATTCGGTCCTATAGCTACATGATATGGGGCCTAATAGAGTCCTTACTATACAGATGAGGAAACTGAGGCTCGGGGAGATTAACGTTACTTTGTCCATGACAACACAGCCAACTAGAGAGCCAAGCTGTGGCCTGCCTTCACTTAGTCTGGCAGAAGGAAGATGGGGCCTCAAATGTAGGACAGCTGGGGCAATGGGCTAACAGCTTAAGCAGGGATTTGGGGTGGGGATCAGAGTAAAAATCCTGAGGATTCTGACTCTCAGAATGCTTTGAGGCATTGCTGCAGGAATTGGCAGGAACGATCCCATGCCTCGACGTTTCCTAAATCTGAATTCCTTTCCAGCCCCTCAAGATAAGCGGAGGCATGACTGGGCTGTCACAAACAATTTCCAGATAGATAAATCATTGAGAGAATGCCTCCTTCCCCTCCCTCCAGCAAAAAGACCACTGCTTTCTGCAATCAAAGAAGATGCACTATGTGACCCAGGAATCCAATGTGCCTAATTGCCCCCCACCCCCTTAAGGTTATGGTAGGATCTGGACTCCTTCAGAACAGGGCCACCTGGTAGGAGTCCTCAGTCGACTTCCTTCACCTCAGCTCAAGCTTGAAAGGCTCTTCGCTGAGACGCGCCCCCGTGAGGCCTTCCATGCACATCTGGACTGTCCACAATAGGCCTTTGAAGCGGCCTGGAGTGTTCCGGGAAAGTCTGGCTCACTGGGCTGAGGCTTCAGGAGCAGAAGCCCACATTTATTTTTCTTTCCCGCCTTCTTTGACAAAACTCCCCCCAGTGGTTTGTGGGCATTAGAAAAGCAGCCCTGATTTTCATCTTACTGCGTCTAGGGTTGAATCCTTAAAGAGAAAGAGCAATATCAGATTTACTTAAAAGCAGCCTTGTTCACAAGAAGACCTGTGCGTATGTTCAGCTCCTCGGAACCCTTGGAGTCACGCTTGACTCGTCTTTGCAGAGGAGAGAAAATAGATTTTGAACTGAGACTTGCTCCATCATGCAGCAATGGTGACATTCTGTGGAGTCACTTAAACGGCCTGAAGATTGGTTCCCTGATGTGTGAACTGATTTATTTTTGGCCTGCCTGGTATGGAGCGCGAAGTGTTACATGGGGTGGGTTAAGTAAGTCACTTTGCACATTGTCTGACAATGTCCCCTCTGCTGGGTCACTCACTCCCCTTCACATAGGCTGACAGCTGCTCAACTTAGGGATGGTTTTCTTTTCCAGCACTGCTTTACCTCCCTCTTGTTTAGGCACAGGTCCTTGATGCTTTTAGCCCCTCCCTACTTGCTTATCCATTGTTTACTGTTATTCCATTTTAAGTGTATGTCCACCACGCCCCAACCCCACCACAACAACTGTAAACACACTGCGTTTCTTTTTCCTTGTTATATCTCCATACCAAGTACAGTGCCCAGTATATCAATGTGCTTGGTGACTATCAACACATTTAATTAATCTATTTAACAAATATTGCTTGAGTACCTATTCTAAGTCAGGCATTATTCTAGCTACTGAGCTAAAGCCCTGAATATAACAGTCTCAGAACTGCTTTCAGAAGTTCACATTCTAGTGGGGGGAAGTTGGAAAATACATCAAGGAAATATACACAAGAACTGTAGCTACAGTTCCAACATGTAAAGAATTTAGAAGTCGGGCTGGAGCGGTGGCTTGATGGTTACAGCGATTGCCCAGCATGCAAAAGTACAGGGGTTCAAATCCCAGCACCCACGTACACAGCTATGTGTCAGAGCAATGAAAGCCATGTGAAAAACTTAATAAAAATTGATTCTGTCTCTTTCTCTTGCTCTCACTGTCCTTCTCTCTTAAAAAAAAAAAAAGGTCATTACTCTTCTCTCTACAATAAGAAAGACGCTAACAAGTGGTAAACCTATGCATTTTCTTAGTTCAGGTGGAGAGCTGAGGTTATAGGACAGGCTATCACCCCCAAATCAGGAGAGACACGAGAATCCAGGCAGAATCTGTAG
Source organism: Aplodontia rufa (assembly GCA_004027875.1). Lineage (NCBI taxonomy): Eukaryota > Metazoa > Chordata > Mammalia > Rodentia > Aplodontiidae > Aplodontia > Aplodontia rufa. The sequence goes on along the minus strand of PVKS010011428.1, from coordinate 15,072 downwards.
ACCCATCAAATGGCAGGTACTCTTGGGTGTTGATTTGAAGTGTTGGTGACCACGGTTTAGGTGATGAAAGAGCACATTTTCATGGGTTTTTACAACTCCAGAAACTTACCATGTTCTTACTGTGAAGAGTCAAGAATGGTCCCCCCCTGGCTCTGGCAGGGAGAGGGACACAGTAAGCACTCTGAGACACCAGAATTCTCCATGACAGGGGCCAAAGGTCCGCTCTTAATGGGAAGGACTTCACCAGAGTCTCATCTCCTCAGGGGAAGAATATTGCTTCAACTCTAGCCCTCTCCATCCTGTCTCACTGAAGGGCGGGGATGGGGTGGGTGGGTTGGGAAGAGAGAGAGAGAGAGAGTGTGTGTGTGTGTGTTCTCGGGGGAGCTAACAACATTTGTGAAGGTCACAGCTTAGGATCATAGAACCATTAAAAGACAGTAATAGGGGCAAGAGCAGTGACTCAGTGGTTACAGCACTTGCCTGGGATGTGCAAGGACCTGGGTTCAAACCCCAGTACTACGTATACAAAGAAGCGTTGGAGCAATAAAAGCCACATCAAAAGCTAAATAAAATTGAGTCTCTCTTTCTCTCTCACTGTCCCTATTTAAAAAAGACAGTAATAATCAAAATACTATAAAATGTTGCTTCTTTCCCACACTTATGATGAAACCCATGTGGCTTCGGTATAATAGTGAATTATAGCTCAAAGTGCTGCTAGAAAGAGACTCTATTTAAGGAGGAGTTCTTAGGGAAGCCCAGAGTCAGGAGGGGAGAGAAAACAAAGACAACAGGTGCATATGAAGCCTCTGGCAACTTTGACTACAAAAGACATTAAATATAGTCCAATTTCTACCAAAAAGTCTCACATAAAGACCTACTTGGCTGACACATCAGGTTTCAACAGAAAACTGAAAGGCAGCTAAAGAGCAATGAGGGGGAAAAAAGCCCAGAAGTTCATAGAAAACAAGCAGACCCAGGTTTAGATATAACCAAATTTTAAAATTATCAGGGAATTTAAAGAAAGCAAAATTAGCATGGTAAGTGTTTCAATGGAAAAAGTAAACAACATGTAAGAGCAGATGGGCAACAGAAGCAGAGAGATCTGAACTCATGAGAAAAATATCAGACAAATCCCAACTGCAAGAGATGCTGAAAAATACCTGACCAGCACTTCTCAAAATTGTCATGGACATCCAAAACCAGAGGTGTTTAAGGAGACAAGATGACTAAATGCAACATGGTATCTGGATGGGATCTGGGAACATAAAAGTAGACTAGTTAAACACAAAGGGAGTCTGAATAAAGTACATATTTCAGCCAATAGTGTCACACTGGCTCATTGCCTGTGATCAAAGGCAACAAATACACTCATGTCAGATGTTAATAAGAAACTAGGAGTGGGGTTTATGGGAACTTGTTATACTACCTTCACTTTTTTTTTTTTATAAATACAACACTGCTCTAAAAAGTTTCTTAAAATAATATATATTTGCATACACACATATCTACAAGTATTTATATCATATCAAGTGGTGATAAAGTCTAGGGAGGAAGAAAGTCAAGCACAGTGAGAGGAACTGAGAATGGTCAGAGTGGGCAGGCCATGGGCACAGGTGTCCAGGGGATGGCATCTCCATGATAAAAAGATATGGGAACAGAGGTTCAAGGCAATGAGGGACTGAACCACACAAATAGCTGGAGGAAGAGGATTCCAGGTGGAGGGAAAGAGCCAGTGTGAAAACCCTGAGTGGAAAGAGAGCAGAGGTCAGGCCAGCTGGAGCAGTGTGGGCAAGGGCAGAAGACCCAGAGGTGGAGTTAAGAGGGGAGTGGATGCCAGGCCACAGGAAGGACCAAATGAATGGGTAGGAAGAATGGAGGTGCTTCCTCTAAAACTTAATCTGGCTACTCCAGGCTTTTTTTTTTTGTATTGTTTTTATTGTTAATGAACAGTCATCCTTCATAATACACCTTTCTCCTACCATGCACACACAAATATTCCATGGCAAGAACAAAAAATTTCAGCCTGTAAGAGTTCCAGTGAGACTCTGCAGGACTATAGAAGTCTAAGGCATTTCACCTTCTTTCTCAAGTAACATTAGAGACTGTTTCTAGACAGGCAAAGTGAAACGAAGGCTTGAGGCCAATTTTTCACATAATTCAATATATTTTTACAAAACCTTACATATGCCTGAAACCTTTAGATAATGGAAAGAAAAGAAGATTTTCCTCTCTTTGATATTAAAGCAATTGGCTCAAGCTCTTATTTCATTTTGCACATGTAGGCACAGCCCACAGTCTGTAATTAACTGCAAAACCACCAAAGTGGAAATAGAATAAAACCTCAGCTAACTGGAGAATCTTCTTTCCTTGACATAGCTGGCTTTCAGAGGCCAGGGGCATTAAGGCTGGAATCCGAAGGGCAAAAGCAGGACCGGGACTTGTTCAGAAAACAAATGAACTTCACAGCTGACTTGGGCAAGTCTAGTAGGAGCTCCTTATGGCTGCTTCTTCCACCTAGGCTTCCAGTCCCACATACTGTGAGAATGTCCTCTGCTGGACAAGGACATCCCTAATCATCAGAGGAGTGTCCTCTGGCTCATCACTTGCATGCTTACAGAGGCATGGGAATTCACTCCTCTCACCCATAGGATGAAATGGAAACGACTTCCCAGGGAACTTCCCTTCAACTGGAAAGGTTCAAAACAAGAGCACTGCACTGCATGACTCAGAGCAAAATGTGAATCTCTTGATAGTGAGGACTTGAATTTCAAATATCCTGGTTTAATTAAGGGTGATGGATGCCATACTCCATCACTGGCCATGTCTCTGGGGTGTTAACCACTCTGAACCTCAGTTTCTTCATCTGTAAAATAAACATTATAACTTCTGTTTGCTTGGAAGGTCCTCATCAAGATTAAATGAAATAATGTCCCTAAAATGCCTAGAATAGCATACAGCCTGCAACAGGTGATTAATCAACGTTGCTTTCTTTTTTAAAATGTAATTATACATCTCATCCCATATCGATCTAGTGGTCTTTCAATAAATGTTGGTTGAATAAGTAACAGTCTGAATGAAACATTTCTGGGAAATATTGAAAGATGATTTATACAATGATGCTTAATATAATGCTGTTGATAACTGTCATTTTCTGGGCACTTCCTTCTTGTGAGGTACATACATCATTTTGCTGAATCCTCACGACTGCCTGACAAGGGAGGCCTTCAGGCTCCACTTTACAAATTGGGAGACAAGGTGGAGAAGGCTTAAGGACTTGCCCAGGATGGCACAGCCAGCAAGGGGTAGAGCTGAATTTTGAACCCATATTCTTATGATTCCAAAGGCCGTGGCCCCCTGTATATCAGTTTAAAGCACATTAAAGGAAAAAAGAAAAGAAGAAGAAAAAACAAAAAAACGATGTTTTGGATTTCTTTTGTTAAGAGACTTAACTAGGTTGTGGAGGCTGGAGCGAAACCCAGGCTTGGGTGAAAAACTGTCAAACTCATGTATTAGACCCAGCCAAGGCGTAGCAACGTGTTATCTAGAGCAACCATAGATGTGTAGAGGGGCTGGGAGAGAGGTGGGGGGAGGACGGAGGGAGGGAGGATGGAAAGGGATCTAGGGAGACAATCAACAATGTAACATACTCTTTACCCCCTGAGAATCCAAATAATACTTATGCACAATCTAAGCATTTACATCGCTTGTGGGGCAAAATATAGAAGAATCAAGAGTCTGGGGTATGGGCGATGGGGCAATTCTGGTTTAAGAACATATGCCTATCATATTGTTAATTTATATGCAATTATGATTGAACAATAACTCAACTTCTTAATAAAAAAATTTTAAAAAGTGACATCTAGGGTGCAGAGATCTCGTTGCTTCCTAGAATAGCCTCAAGAACCTCATGGAATTGATTTGGCAGCCAAGAGGCTGAGAACAGGTGGGACTGATGAAGATGCCGGGGACAGACAGGTTCCTGAGGAGGCTGAACAAGTTGTCCATTTCTGCCCTGTGGGGCAGGTACAAGTCTGGTGGGGATGACACTCATATGCACTGGCAGCAGGAGAGTACCTGGGGTGCTGAGCTGAGGTGTTGGTGTCGTCTTGAAAAATGGGTAAAAGTGCCCTAAGGGGAAAGGTAAATTGTTAGGGGGCATGCTGTGATGAGGTGCCAGATGCCAGTACTACAGGGACAGAGAGCCCTGAGGACCCAGTGAAAGGCTCAGACAGGAGGTGTGCAATGCCAGGCTGTGGCAAGGTGGCTTCTTAGTGGGAGTTCCATGGCCTGTGTTGTGGAGATGGGAGTGTGAATGTGCAGGACAGGCGTAGGAAGGGTTAAGGTTAACTTTAACCCAAGAATGCTCCTTGAAGAAGGGGCAGGTGACACATTCACAAAGCCTTGGCCAGAAAATTACTATCCCCAGGTGCTGCCAGGGGGCGAGGAGCTGGCATGTAGGCATGCTGATTCCACCTCTATGCTAGCGAGCACCCTGCAGCTTCTATCTGCAACATGCTGTGTTCAAGTACTTGAGAGTCACCCTCCACCCTATGCCTGTGGGAGCTGCAGGAGACAGAAGTGGGGACTGGCCTGTGCCTGTCTTGGAGGAGGTCATAGTCTGCAGGGCAGACCCTTTATCATCACCATCCATGAGCCTGGCTGGTCTACCCACTTCATTGTCCTACCCAGTCAGAGAAGCCTCAGATGAGCTCTAGCAATCTGCTAAATACATTTATGGAAGCAGATTTGTGGTTGTAAAATGCTTTCACTCCGGTAGGAGGCAGTATGATCTGATAGAAACAGTGCCAGAATCAGAATGAAGACCCAGTTCAAATGCCACCACAGTAATTTGCTAAGTCTTCCAATCTTGAGCCAAGCCCTTTGTCTTCTTGGACTGTCACTGTAAAACTGGGCTCACAATCCCCACCTGTTTTCCAGAGAGGCAGTGTGACAGTGACTCAAAAGCATGTACTCAGGCGCCGAATCACCTGAGTTCAAAGATTAGTTTATTTACTGGCTGTGTGACAACACTCATGCTTTCTAACTTTCTGTGCCTCACTCCACTCATCTATACAAAGGACATAGCAAAACTCCCTAATTTATAGGGTTTCTACGAATGATTAGGTGAGTGAACATATGGAAAGTGATTAGAAGAGACCTTCGAAAGGGTTAAGGCTTATCTGCTTTCCCTCTGCTCGCCACCCCACGGAGCTAATGGGGAGATGTGCTGGGAAGCCATGTGGCCCAACCAGCATCAGTGCCTCCTTTTCTCTTCTTTCACACAGTGCCACAGCAGTGCAGCCAGGACTAGCACCTAAGCCTTCATACTTCTGTCCTCTGCCCCTAAACTGTGTCAAAGTGGTAAGATCTAGGCAATGCTGGCTGTGCCCTCTGGCTCTATACGAGTGTCCCCCTCTTCTTGGCATGTTCTCTTCAATCATCCCCAATCCAAGTTCCAGGTGCTCATCCCAAGATTGTGTCATAGACACACATCACACTTCTGGATTCATGCTATTCCCTCCTTCCGGTCTTTCCCAGTTTCCATCCAACCAGACTTTGTTGGCAGAATAGTTCCATTCCTGATGGCTTCCTCTGCTCAAAAACATGCCATATCTCCCCATTGCCTATGCTGGCAGATGTCAGAGTGGTCCAGGAAGCGCAGGTCTAACTCACGACTCTCCATCTGAGTTTATGTATAAGTGATGATAGACGATGGTGTCAAAACAAGCAGCAACCATTTTACAAGCAGAACCTATGGTTAGACTGTAATAGGTCCACTACAAAACCCCAACCTCAGGCACAAGTATCCACCAAAGGAAAGTAACAGCACAGAAGTCCCGCACTGTCGAATTGTGCATTGCGGAATATTTCTAATTATCCCATTAGTTTTATTGCTGTTGTCCAGGCCTTAGTTTTCTCATCTGTAAAATAGGATTTACCTTTCTAAATTCTGTCCCACATTCAAGGCCAAGTTTACATTTGACCAAGGAGCCCTCACTTCCCTTGTCCATAGCATCCTGAATTCACACCCTCTTACAATTTGCTAAATAACTTCACAACCTGCTGTTGTTCCAGGATTTTGATTTTTTTCTTCCCAATTAGATTCTAATCCTTTCTCAAGGAACCCCTGAACTTTTTTCTTTAATCTAATTTGCAGCATAAAGCAAGTATTCAAAAAGCTCCTAGCAATGTTCCCTCTGAGGGTCCCCCAAAGAAAGTAAAAATTACTGGGAGCTCAGGAGTCAGAAGGGGTCTCTTTATTTTTGAGTGAAGACACCAAACTTCATGGTGTTGTCTGATGGACTGAGATACTGGTAGAAAGCAGCCTAGAATTCTGCTGAAGTGAAAATATAATCTGAGCCAGATGTGGTGGTGTACACCTGTAACTAGGAGGACTGCAAATTTGAGGCCAGCCTCAGCAACTGATCGAGACCCTATCTTAAAGAAGGGGGCCGGGGGCCGGGCATAATGGTACATGCCTATAATCCCAGTGATTTGGGAAGCTGAGGCAGGAGGACTGAAAGTTCAAAGCCAGGCTCAGCAACTTAGTGAGGCCCTAAGCAACTTAGCAAGATCCTGTCTCTCTCTCTCTCTCTCTCTCTCTCTCTCTCTCACACACACACACACACAAAGGCAAGCAACAGACAAGATTTCAATGGGGAAATATTTTTCCAACCTCTAATATAGAATTTACTCCATATGGTCTATGGAGGACTGAAGAGTTAATATATTCCATACTCTTTAGAAAGGTGTCCCATACATAGTAATTATTCAACAAAAGTCAGCTGTTGTTTCTGTAATGAACCCATGGAATAGGCATTAGTATGACCTTTTATATGGAAGAAAATTAGAGCTCAGAAGTAACTGAATTCCTTCTCCAAGACTGGACATCTTGTAAAGGTGCCAGAGTCAGACAGAGAGAACAGGTCTGCTAGGTCTAAAGCCTATAGCTTTTCTCCTTCGAGAACCTTAGAGTTCCTGCTAGAACCCAGACCTCATTTCATTGAGCCAAGGGGGGCCCAACTGTTCCAGAACTAGACCCAGCTCTAGCAACACCCTTTCTGATTAAATTGGAAATGAGACCCAAAGAGCACAGCTTTGCTCCTTGGAACCTTGGCTGCGTTCACTGGGGAACAGGTGTGCAATCCACGTTCCCCACCCACAGGGCGCCCCCACACTCTCAGCCTTCCCTGGCCCCACCTCAGTTTCCTGTGACATGGTTGGATCAGCTGCCTTTAGGGAGCCCTAATTTACTGCACCAATAGGGCAGGCTTTCCAAATCCCACATTAGTTCTGCTGTGGAATGCCAGAACTTTTCTACCATGGAAAAATGCTTCATGTCCCGACTCTTAACAAACCCAGCAAGTTCAAATGCATTTTGGGGGTGGGGGAGTGACAAGAATCCCAAGCCATTATGTGAGAAGTCAAAGAAAGAAAGGGCTTTTCTTGAAAGGGGGAAACAAAGGGCATCCAGAAATGTCATTGAAAATGCCCTGCAAGCTCTCAGGCTTGCCCCAAGTTCTTCTTTGTTTGAAGGCCTTGAAAGTGTGATTCATGTAACTCTTCCCTTGGATCAATGAGAGGGTTCTTAAACCTGAGAATCTGAAGCCCATATCAGAGATTTCTTTCCATCTGTCAAATACATGAAATAAAAAGAGAAACACAATCCAAGCTAAATGGTACAGACTTTGTGTGTTTCAAAACTGTCCACCTCTCTAAATTATTTCTCTCTCCTTTTCTTCTCTTTTCCCTCCTCCTTCCTTCTCTCCTCTCAGCCCCAAATCCAGCCTAACAACCAGTCTATTCTGGGAAAAGTCTCTCTGGGTCTGTGGCTGAGAAGACATTGTGAAGGCTGGATCTGTGCGTGTGAATTTAACAGTAATCAGCTGTCTGTTTTGGGTTTAATTCCACATGTGCCAGAGTAAAACCATTTAGGCTATCATCTCCAAAAGGCACTGCGTGTCTATCTGTTCCCAGATTCAGGGAACCACTGTGTTGATGGGTTTTTCCTCATCCAAGGACAGACATTGACTTGGCCCTCAGCTACAGGCTCTCACAGACAATAACATGGGAGATACCACTGGAGCCACACAGATTCACCCACCCCTAGGTCTTTGAAGCCACAGATGTAAGCATATCCCCCAGACTTCAGACTGACACCCTACTCAGGCTTCCAGCAGGAACGACATGACTGGTTACCATGGGCTTCCTGCCTGCTTTGGGGGTGGAGAGACAAAGGGAACTTTAATTAGGGTGACTGTAGTTTATTCTACCAACAGATTTACCATTGAATCCTAAATACTTTTAAGAAGGAAAAGGGATGTTATTATCAATGACATCGGGACATAAGGCATATGCTAGGTCTGTCTACATTTCCAAGGCGCTATTGATGGTTGGGAGATTTGAAATATCTGTCATCAGGTCCTACTCTCTTGAGGATGATAGGAAACTGTGAAGTTTTAGACTTTGAATTTTGCTTTTTATTTCTCTATTCTGTATTGACTTCTCTGAAAGATTCTATCAGATGTTGTAAACTTCTAAGAAGCAAAGAGGTATCTAGAAAATACTGAGGTATGCAACAGTTGCTCATTCTATGTAAGGGGAAGCCTTTCTAATGTTAATGACTAGGGAAGAGGCTCTGTCCCCAAAAGCAGGAAGGGCTATCTTCTTAGACGGCCTGACTCAGGGGTTTCCGAACTTTACACTAATAAAATATCCAAACCTATTGGAGACATGCAACAGATTTTTGGGATTTTTTATTTTATTTAGGGACTTCAAAAAGAATAACTGCTAAACACCTCCCCTCATCATAATTTCATAACAAAAGAAGATTTTAATACACACATGTGATTGTCATGCTCAGAATAAAGGGAAATCTTTTAGATAGTCTAACTTGGCCTTGTTAAAAACTCAACATGCTGTCTTTAATTTTTCATATCCCAGGGACCAGGGATACTCTGTTAGGGATGTTCAGTGAGGATCAGCTGCTTGGGACATCACTTGTGTAGTGTACGGAGTCTCAGACACAGAGGGCCCAAGCTGGGGTTAATGCCTTGCAGTTATTGTCTTGTAATTCTTAACAATTTTATCTTTGAATTTATGTTTTGTGAGTGAAGATGGATGGGACAATGGAGCAGGTGCTGGGGGACCTGTTGTTACCTCTCCAGGATGGGCTGTTTGCTCCATGCCTTCTGGTGCCCTACCTTATATCCCTAGGATGGTGACAGGATTGCACAGAGGAGTATTTTGCTCTGACCCTTCCTTCCCATAGGGGGTGAGCACAGGTGTGGGGAAGTCAGGCCAGGTAGTGAGCCCCCTGTGTCTCAAGGTGAAGTGAAGCAGTGAGTGGCATTTCCTTCTGTTGCCTCAGAGCATTGGGCTGGCAACGTGGAGGGGTACCCTGTGTGGAAGCTGGAAGGCCCTGGAAGACACCCAGTAGCAGAAGGTCAAGACATCAGCACTGTGGAAAGGGGAAACTTTCCTGCTTCTGGACAGGGCCCTGAGTGTTCATTTTGTGCTGGGCCTTATAAAATTGCATAACCAGCTCAGCCTGCAGCAGCCTTCTGATGCTAGTTAAGAAGTACAGCTTGGCTGACAGGTCACTGCAGCTAAGTATCTCCCCAACTTCTCTCATTTGTACATGAATCCTTTGGGTGATGATTTTGGTTCCCAGATTTCCCTGTAGAAAGCAAATTTCCCAGTAGGTAAACACCAGCCTGTGGGGAGTCATGTCATTCTTGGGCTGGACTGGGTGGCTAGTTGTCATTCTTCATTGGTAAGTGTCACTCCATAGTTTAGAAAGCACTCTTCCCGTGTGTGCGCGTGTGTGTGTGTGTGTGTGTGTGTGAGAGAGAGAGAGAGAGAGAGAGAGAGATATCACACCCTAGTCTTATGGTTTAGCTCGGTGAGCCTGAGAGAGCTCATAATTTGAATTATCAAACAAGTCTCAGTACAGGTCCCAGTTCTCTAGCTTATAGACTATGTGGCTTTGAGGGAGTGATTTACCTTTCTAGACTTCTAACTCTTCTTTGTAAATGGAGATGTGAATGTCTTCCTAGCTCATATCACCTCATTTAAAGACTGAATGTGGTTATACAGGCAAAGCCTCTGGCTTTGCTCTTCTTCCCCTGCACCCTTGAGATGAGTATGGGCACTCAGGGAGGCAAGGTCTTCTCTAGGCCAAACCACACAGCTGAGGCTAAGCCTAGCATTTCTCTGGACCACGTTCCTTTCAGTTGTTCACTGCACAGTTTGACAAAGCCCTAAAACAGTAAGCAGCAGTGGCTCTGGAAATCCCAGTCTGCCTCTCAAGGAATAAAACCTGAGCACACAGGAGTGGTTAGCTTTGCCAGCTGGGAAGAACTAAAGAGGAATGGGGAAGGCAGAAGGCACTGAGGACAAACCTAGGCTCTTTCTCATTTCCAACACATTCCAGCCCCACCCTTAGAGGGGTTAGTAGAGCTCTTGTCACCACTCAGAAAGGGTCTGTGAGGGTGCAGTCACACATTTTGGACTATTAATCTGAGGGCCTGAATTTCAGTCTCAGGTTTTCTCTGTAGCGTTTTAGAAATATCTCCTCCCTCTCTGGAACCAAACGTCCCTGTCTTCCAAATACATTAGAATAGATGACTGCTACTTCTGTTTGCCCAGAGAAGCAGTCATTCCTGCCCACCTCCCCCTCCAGTTTGGTTTCTGAGTCATTCCCAACAGAGGCAGGACATATACTACTGACAGCACAGCACTGGGGACTGAGAGTTGGATAGATATGAGCTCAAGTCCTAAGTCCTGCATTATTAAATGTGTGACTTTGGACAAGTGAGTCACTTAACCCCTCTGAATCTGTTTCACTGGGTAAAATTGGAAATAGTACCTTTCCAGTGAGACTGTGTTAAGAATCACAAATTAGGCACAATGCTGTAGATAAATCCTGATGGACATTCTTCCTTAACTGTGTTTATTTCTCTGTCCTGATCATTTTGGCCTTTTCCTTAATGACCAGGCTTCTGTCTTGATTTCCCTTCCTCAGTTTTCATCCTATTTTGTATCTTGTGCTCCAGACCCAGCAGAGTGGTCTCAGGTGGGGTTAGGGCTCTGGTGCTATTATTTTTGCCCAGTGTCCTGTGACTGAAAGCAGGACTCTTGCCATGGATGGACAGGAGATGTGAAAAACAATAATAGATAGTTTTGGTCTACATGCCCAATTTATTACCATTTCCACTTTGTAATGAGCCTAGAGGTAGGCACCATTATCAAGCCAGTTTTATACACTGGGAAACAATGTTGGAGAGCTGAAGTCCAAAGTCACAAGGTTAAGAGTGCGGCAGCTGAATTCTACCCCAGGATGCCTAACTCCAGAGCTTCCTGCTAATCACCAGCCTTTTTACTGATGAGGATTGGGTACGTCCTACCTGTTCAATCTTGTCCTTTTTAATAATAACCACAGTAGCCACTCACTTACTGATTATCTGTAATCTTTACGTACTTTGTCCCTTTGGACTTTCTCAGCAATGTCATGAGGTGTTATTTTCATACTGGTTTACAAATAAGAGAGCTGAGTTCAGAATAAGCATAGTATTTGAAGTTCATTGAATGAGAAAGAGGAGCTAGGAGCTACTTGTCATTTCTTGATGGCTCCTCCAACACTGTACTATAAATGTAATAACTCTATAAGAAAGGTAATATTAATATTCTCATTTAAAAGGCAGAGAAACAGAGGCAGAGAGAAATTAGGGAACTTGCTGCATGCCTCACATATAATGAGAGGCAGAGTGGAGTAATGAATCCAGGCAGTCTGGCTGTAGAGTCTGGGCTCTTAGCGTCTAGCACCATGTTGCTTTAAGAAGCGAGGGATTCAGAAGAGATGACAAGGGGGAATGATTCCAGAGGCTATGCACAGGTGGCTCATGAGTTCATGAGCTGTCAAAGTTCTAGAAGAAGGAACTCCCCACCACATGGATGGGAGCAGTCCTCCAGAGCCCTGGCTCTTCCCCTCCAGAAGGAATTGGCCAAGCTGTAGATTTTTCCTGCATTAAACAACGGGGTAGGTGCTTCGCTTCCTCCAGGCCCGCTGAGATGTATCATTAGGAAATTGCTTCAGACTCTTAAGCAAGCTGTGCCTCCACTATTTGGCTACAAAACCCTCAGAAATGATAGATATCAGCAGTTTTCAATGACCAGTAACATTTAAAAGTCCGGAGGTGGGGATTGGGGAGGCCTTTAATGAGGTAAGGCAAAAATAAATGTGTGGATAACTACCATGTGTTAAAACATGGGAGATGGTAAACCTTACAATCACCCCTCAAGATTGTGATGAGTCCCATTTAAATAAACTAAGACTCAGAGGAGCAAAGGAATGTCTCAGAATCAAGTGGGAAGCAGAGGTCCTGGATATAGTCCCATTGCCACCCAACTTCAGGTTCCAGCAGGGATATGGTTCCCAGCTACCTCTCATTTGTCTGTGGCTGATCCAGATAGATTTTAAGAATTTCCCCATAATTAATGATGAAATTATCAAAAAATATCATTACAAACCCAGACCAGTTTGCCAGCTGGTTTGTTCTGGTCTAAGCTTTGTCCTTTGGTAAAATGCATTGCCTCCTGGGTCCTCTGTTTACTCCTGGGCACATAAAGGTCTAAGTAAATTGTCATTCTGAAAAATATTGCTTCTTGGGCAGAAACAGTGTAGAGGGAAGGTTCTGAAGCAATCCTGCTATCTTATGAAGAAAGAGATTCACAGATGTGTGAGATATGAAGACTTAATGATCCTGCTCAAGGCACTGTTAGCAAGGTAAAGGACAAGGGACAGATCCTAAAAAAGTCTTCAATAACTACGACAGACAAAGGATTGCTGGAAATTAATGAGAAAAAGACAAAGAGCCCTTTAGGAAAATGAAGAAAGGATGTTCATAGGCCATTAGCAGAAAACACAAATTTAAGTAGCCCACAGAGACTAAGAAAATATTCATTCTTACTAGTAATGGGGGAAGGCAAAGGAAAAGAACTATGAGTGGTCAATTTCTGCCCAATAAATTGGCAAAAATGTTGAATGATTGACAATATCCAGTGTTGGCGAAGGTTCAGGGACTCCATTGTCAGAAATTCAAGTTGAGACAGCATTTTTTGGAGGATATTTTGGCTATCTGCTAACAAGATTATAAAAGAACCAGTCCTTCTACTAGCAATCCAAATTTCCACTCTCTTTCCAAAAGAAATCCTCTGACTTGTACATGAAGAATAAAACCAGCAGCACTTTTGTTTCACTGCTTGTGATAGCTAAAGAGTAGCAACTACCTAAATGTTGACCAACAGGACAGTGGTTAATTTTTAAAAATATATGCAGACTCTGGAACTACTGTCAGTATGGAATAGATATCAGGCAGCTCTGTAGGCATTAACATATCCCAAAATATCTTATCAATGAAAGAAAAGTTGAACAATTTCCACCATGTGACCTTTGTATGTGTTAAAAAGGTTAGAAAGACATGGGAAGCGTGGGATGGTGAATGCCTCTGGGAGATTTGTGCCTTTCACCTTTTAGTTTGTATTTCTCCGTCCATGGTTTTACAATATAAGCATTTTCCTTTACTTTTCAATTGCCTAAAGAAAAGCAAGCTGGCCACAGAGCTGCTTCCCTATGCTCGGGGTTATCTGCTTCTCACTCTGTGGAGAAACACTGACCCGGCTGGGGCTCCTTCCTCTGCTGGTGGGAATGGTAGACACTCATCTGGATGCTGTTTCCCTTACTGCTTCTCCTTTGCATGAGTGCTCCCACATCTGAGCATGTGCATGCACATTCACATTCCTGTCCCATGCACATTCTCACCAGCATCATGACTGTGTTGGCTAACTCATATCCTGAGAACCTTTGAATCATGGACCGAAATGATTCTTGTCATCTTAATAAAACATGTACACAATCACACTCCAATACAATGACAACAAAATAACGAATTGTCAGATCCCATAAGCGCAAACCTTGATTTAAACCATGGAGTCTAATGGGCACATATTGGATGTGAAGCGCCTTAAATAATGGCTCTGCTGGCTTAAAACTTATCAGATGTTCCTTTAGCCTTAACTTGCCCAAGACATAAACTATGTATTCAGGGCAAAGCAAAGTCAAATGACTCATGACAGAGTTTGTTTTTAGTATGAATTATTTTTTCTGGCTCCTTGCTTTTAAAGACAGATCCTTTTCAGATGGACTGAAGCAAAGACTGCTGGGAGCTAGGCTCTCAAGCCTAGCCTCCCACCCCTCTGAATGCGGGAAGTGGACAGTCAGGGAAGGAGACTTTCTCCTCCATTATGTTCATTCCATCATGCACTCTCTTTTTCCTTTCAAAACAAGTAATGGCAGCCTTGTGGCAGCCTGGTAATGTGGAATGAGCACTTGGTGTGGAGTTGAGGAGATCTGAGCTCCAATTCCATTGTGTTTATTTGCTAATTGTGTGATACTGGGAATGTCACATGATGTCTTTGGGCTCCAGTTTTCTCCAGCACAAAATGGGAAGAATAAGCATTGGTTTGCAGTGTGGAGGGGATTCAAAGAGGTAATCTAGGCAAAGTGCCCAGTACATAGAAAGCACTCGGTAAGTGGCACTGGATAGAACTCCTCAGGGCAGAGATAGTATCCTAGTTACCTCGGTACCCCTAGTGCTGGCCTGAGAGCTGGGCAGAAAATCTGTGAAGAAGGAAGGCAGTGATGAAGGGATGTGAAGGAACAATTAGGACAAACAATAACTAATACTTTTGTTTTTCAAGTACCAGGAACTGTTTTAAGTGCTTTCTGTGGATTATGTCATTACCTTACAGATAACTGTCACTGGCAGGAACACATGTAATCCACAATTGAAAGCTGAAGACATAGAGGTGCAGAGAGATTCAGAAACGTGACCACAATCATATAAATGGTCAGTAGTGGAGCAGGCACCTGCATGTTGGTGGCATTGCTCTGATGCTGGAGGGGACAAAGGGAAACAGGCAGCTCAGAGACTCCCTGCATGGGAGCTAAGGTCACATCAGGAAAAACTAACCTCTCATATCACTTTAGAATAAGAGATACAAGGGGAAGAA
>PVKS010011427.1:0-56759 GCA_004027875.1 Aplodontia rufa | reverse complement strand
AAATTATTTCCACTTAATTAAAGAAAAAACTTGAAAAACAGCTTAAATGAAATGCCCATGGAATTATATTATCATTGAATTAAAAATTTTTTTTTCAAAATAATTTGTGTATTGCAAAGTACTTTTTATACGGGTTTTCTTACTTGACTTTTTATAGCAATCCTGTGATATGAGCAAGGTAGGCAGGATTATAGCAATTGTACAGGTGAAGAGACTGGAAGACCAGGTGCTAAGACGGTGAATTCAAATGCTACATTTGTAGCCTTGAAAACCAGGACCCAAATCACACAGCCCTCTGACTCTACATCTGTCGATCCTCCCTTTGATGCCGTGTATGCTGTAGAAAAGCCAATGCGGTCAAGCTTGCCGAGTTCCTAGATCGTTGACACCAGTCAACTTTCACATTCAACTTCCTTAGAGACTTTTTTTAAAATAAGGTCAACAATTGTTTGCGCTGGAACCTAGTTTGAAGATTTATTTTCTAAATCTCAGAGAAAAAAATGAACCTATAGAAGTCTATCACCTTATTCATGCATTTTTTACCTCCTGTGACCTTCTGATGAAAGCTCTGTTTTCTGCATCTGACTCTTCCATTTAGTGACTGTGGAATACTGGCTCAACCCATGAGTGGCACACATTACCTCTACAATCCCCAGCACAGCCCTCACCACAGATGAGAACTGGGACCATCACATTCCTTGAGATTTATGGGGTTATAAGGGTGTTCTATAGATGTCTCTTCTCTAACCATAATGACCACCGTTCTTTCCACTCATCCTTTTCCTTCTCTTGAGACACTGGGTGAATGGTCCCCTTAGTTTTGTGCTATGGCAGATGTCATTTTAGAGCCATGCGGTGACTGTAGGCTATTTGTCCTGGAGATTTAGCTTTTAAAATTGAATCTACTTGAGACTTATGAGGGAGCTTGTTAAAAACCCAGATTATAGGCATCAATCAGTCTTCAAGGCACTGATTTGGGAGTTCTAGAGTTAAGACCAGAGGCTGCATTTCAAATTTCAGGTCAGTTTCTTCAGGGATTCATTTTTTTCTTTTTCTTTTCTTTTTTTGGTACTGGAAATTGAGCCTAGGGGTGCTTAACCACTGAGCCACATCTCCAGTCCTTTTCATTTTACTTTTTAAATTTTGAGACTGGATCTTGTGAAGTTGCTTAGAGCCCCATTAAGTTGCTGAGGCTGGCCTTGAACTTGTAATCTTTCTGCTTCAGCCTCTTGAACTGCTGGGATTACAAGCATGCTTCACCACACCCTGCCAGGGATTCTCATGTAAGTATTCCTTAGAAAGTAGCTAGGTGACTGCAGAGGAAGGTGTGGATGCCACACAACAGGCTTAAAAACTACTTGCCCACTAAATGAGTCTATTGCTCATTGCAGAGTGGATTGATGCTAATCATTGGTTGTTTTTTTTTTAAGAGAGAAGGATAGTGAGAGAGAGACAGAGAAACAGAGAGAATCAATTTTTATTATTTTTATTGAGTTTTTCACCAGGATTTTGTTGCTCTGACACTTAATTGTGTACATGGGTGCTGGGGTTTGAACACGTGTACTTGAGCATCCCAGCAAGTGCGGTAACCGCCAAGCCACCGCTCCAGCCTCTGATCGTTGTTTTTTTTAAGTGACTTTTTTATCACTACCGAGCACAGATAAAATTATTTTTACATGCTTCTGAAAACAGTGGGCGATTCTACTGTTGGAAAACTAAGTTCGGATCACCTGCAGTTTGTTAAGTTTTGTAAAGAAAGCATATGGCATGCTCCAATAAATAATAGTCCACACAGCTCATTCAAAAAAGTTTTTTTCATGTAAAAATGTACAAAACACAATTGCAACCTTCAAGCAATTTTGTCACACAATAGGAATATCCCTGGCAATGTTGTTAGACACTTCAGAAAAAGGAGTCATCACGCTGAGCTGATAAGTCTTAGGGGACTTTTTGGAGATGGAAGATTTTAGGATGAATCTAATTTGGATAAGTGGGAAAGAGGAGCGGGGGGGGGGGAGTCCAGGTGATCATATATATTGAAGGAACGCAATAATTGATAAAGTACCTGTCCTGAGGATAGTGAGTTGATTGACATGCCTGGCCCTTATGAAAAGAGAGAGGGGAAAACAGAGACATAGTTCAGGATCACGCAGTAAGCACAAGGCAGCACTATTGTTTGAACAGTTCGTGTAAATGACAAGCCTGAGTTCCAGAATATTCATCCTGATACTCGTTTCCCTGATAAAACTGCTACAGAGCCCTGAAAATGGAGCTTTCACCCTCCACGCAATGAGTGCCCAGCAAAAAAAAAAAAAAAGATAAAATAAAAAATAAAAAAAATAAAGAGTGCAAAGGCCAGGCTCCATTCCAGAAGTCCATCCTCTACAACCACCCTATTTTGACCCGCCAAGACTTGTTGGCTGTTGTGTGCAAACAGAGTATCATGGAAAAGCAGGTGGAGAGTTTTACAGATTCATTCTTCAGTAGCAATTGTCTAATTAATATTGTCACTACATGGCCCAGTTCTCCTGTCAGGAGCAGGCAAGTGTCAGCAGTGCATGCTCGGGTGTGTGTGTGTAACGATGGTTGATAAATCAGCATCTTTTCCACGTGAACAAGCCTGCCTCTCCAGCTGGGATCTTAATTCTAGGGCTCAGGAAACTCAGAGCAAGAACAATGAAACGTACTGCTTGTAAGTAGCAGACTGAGCAATTCCTTGACTCCATGTGGCAAGAATGGCCATGCTCACATCCCTGGTTGTGCATTTGCTCGGGAATTTTGTGACTGCTGTCCTGTATGGGAAGCAATGGTGAAGGCTCATTGCCTTTCAGAAACGGTCTCACTGGATAGTTCTCATTCCGGGCAAATAGGGCAAAGGTGGCTTGAGGGTAACTCTTTGGTACCCCAACATTACATATTTTCTTATTGTGCAAACGAGACACTGATTTACAAAGGAAATTTCTTCAGTGCTCTTCAAAGTATTTTCCCAGGTCACTTAATCCTCCTAGAGTCCTGAGCGGTCTCTATCATCACTTCTGTGTTGTAGATAAGGAAATCAGAGCTCATAGGCATTAGATATCTTGACCAAAAGCCAAAGAAGCGTTGATGAGTGTGGGCGGGACCCCTGGAACCCACTTTATGTGCTCTTCTCCATGGTCACCCCATTGGTGTCCATTTATTCATTCAACATTTGTCAAGCCCTTGCTATTTTCCTAGCCCCGAGTTAGGTTGTGGGAATCCAAAGATTAAAATGGTAAATACTTGGAGTTCCTTGAATAGAGAAATAAAGGAGGAAGGTGGTCAATTATCAGCTCATCCTTTGGAATCCTAATTGATGTTATTTGTACTTACATTTAAATCCAAATTAACTATATTAGGAACCCATGATTCTTCCAGTCAATTTCTCTGGTCCCTAAAGATATTGTATTCTTACTTATTCGTCTACACACTTTTGGGTGTTCAATTACCTGCCATGAGTCAATATTTGCCTTGGTTCAATAGTAATTATTTACTGGACAAATGCATTTCCTTTCTCTTGGTTCCTAAAAAGAAAAATTTTAAATGTGCTTATGTGTTAAATCTATATTAGATAATTTTTTAAGCCTGAGCCATCTTCACCAAAGTTGTTCCTCACTCCCTTTGCCTTAAACTTCTTGGGAAAAGATGATTCAATTCCAAAACTCCATAATCTCAACCTTATTGAAGAAAATAAGTAGTTCCTTTGGGCCTCTCTGCAATAGATTGTCTTTCATATAATACAATGCCTTGGTTTATAGGTATGCCACCATGTCCTTTCTTCTTTACTTCATGGTGAGCTCTCTGAGTGACAGAAGCATAGTATCTTCATCATCACACCCCAGCACATTCATGATGTGATAAAGGTGATCAATAAGTATTGATCAGTTGAGGTCCCAGATTTCCAGGCTCATATCTTTAAAAGGCTCATTTGCAGGAGCACTGTAGATCACCCCTAGGCGCCTCTATGGTAAGGAGGTCTGCCTTCACAGCGAGTCCACCCAGCTCCTCCCGACCTGAAGAAATTCTTTTCAGGACCCTACAGTCCCTGTGTTGCCACACGGGGTAAAGCATTTACTTTACCTTTTCCCGTTTCACTCAAGAATTCATTGGCTTCAACCTCCAGCAGGATCTAGTCTGTCCTTCTGATTGCCACATGTCATTGTCTATTCTCAGCAATCATTTCCTGGGCTTCTCTGATCTTTTTCTTTTTTTTTTGTGCATTATAATTGTGCATAATAGTGGGATTCATTATGCCAGATTTGTATATACACATGACACCATTTGATCAATCTCTTTCCCCGGTGCCTTCCCTGTCCATCCCCCTTCTTCTGTTCTCCTTGCTCTATTTTACTGATCTCCTTTATAATAATTATAGTAATTATTATTATTATACTATTATGCTCTTTGATTTTTAGAGTGCTTTATCTATGAGATTTCCTGAGCCTCCACATTAGGCTACATTAGTTGTATGCCAGAATGCCCACAGGTATCTTAGTCTTACTCCTGGCATTTGGTTCGAATTGTCTGTGGGTTTCCTCCTGCTTCTCAAAGGCCAGGACCAACCCTTACTCATGTTAGGTTCTTGATATTTCTAGAATAACCAATACCTGGGGCTTCCTGCTATGGTGGTCATTAGCCAAAAAACGCTGTTGAGTATTTGGCGCGCGCGCGCGCGTGTGTGTGTGTGTGTGTGTGTGTGTGTTTTAACTGAAATGCACCTTAAGTGTGAAGTACCTATGAACTTCAAAGGTTTAGTATAAAAATGTAAAATTTCTCAACAATAATTTTACATATTTTGCATGTTTAAAATGCTTGCGTTGGGGGCTGGAGCTATGGCTCAGGATTTGAGTGCTTGCCTGGCAAGTGCTAGAACTTGGGGTTCAAACCCCACCACCATAACACAATTAAGTGTCCAAGAAACAAAGGCCAAATGGAAAAATAAATAAAATTGATTCTCTCTTTCTCTCTCTCTCTAAAAAAAAGCTTGTGTTTTGGATATACTAGGTTAACCAAAAATATACTACTAAAATTAGTTTTGTTTATATCTTTTTACCTTTGTAAGTGAACCATCAGATCATTTTAATGTCACATGTGTGGCTCCTATTATATTTCTCTTGGAAGTGTTGGTCTACCGCATTGCTGGGAAGAACAGGCTTAAATCACAGTTGTTGAAGTGAGTTGTTGGTGCCCTTTCTTTGAAGCCTCCATCCCTAAATTCAGTGGCAAACTTGCTCCCGGTTCTCCTCCTGCCTCTTGATCGTTCTTTCTCTGGCCCTGTCATCTCGCTCCTGCTGAGTGTTGATCACCCCCAAATGCTAGCCCCTGTGTATCCAGCATGATGAGGCTGAGGACAAACTCCCAAAGCCACATTGACATTTTTAAAAAAGCAAATGAATGAAATAAAAAAATAAAGGGAAGGAAGGAACCCTTAGCCCGTGGCCAGTGTTAACCACTGAGGACTTCAGTGGTGAGGTGACATTTCCAAGGGAGGCTTTTGGAGGCGAGGCACGCAGTAGGACAGGCACAGCCCTCCTCCACCCACTTCCATAAAGGCTGCTGTGAAATGAGAGCAGTATTTTAAGTGCATCGAAGGTCATGAATTTAAAACTGAGAGACCTTGAAATCTAGAAGTGTTGGCTTTCATCACCACCTGCCCTGCCTCTTCGGATGGGCGGCGCTGAGTGGCAGAGCTGGCAGGGAGGAGAGGCCAGCAGGGAGACTCTGGAAGGAGGCTGCAGGAGCAGCTGGTTCATCAGCCCCTTTCCTGGAGATGCTGCCAGGAGTCCCTTCAGCTCGGGGCGGGGCTGACCCTTCCCAGCCTGAGCGCAGTCTCCCTGGTTTGACATGGTAGCATTCAGGAAACCTTGGTTCTCCTGCCATCCCTCACTCTGTCCTGGGTCCTTGAGTAGTCTTCCTGGTTTCTCTGTGCTACGTATGGCTTCTCTGAGCTTTGGAACATGAGTGCTAATAAAATCAAATGAAATGGGCTGGAGCAGTGGCTCGGCAGTTTGGGCGCTTGCCTTGCATGTGCAGGGACACAGGTTCGAACCCCAGCACCACGTACACAACAAAGTGTCTGAGCAATGAAAGCCACATGAAAAACTAAATAAAATTGATTCTCTTTCTCTCTCCCTCTCACTGTCCTTCTCTCTTAAAAAAAAAAAAAAAACGAAGTGAAGTGAAAAGGGGTCTTTCTGTAGGTGAATGCAGAGGCCCCAGGTAGAGTTTTATTATCAGCAAGCTGGAAACCATTTAATCAACTTAAGATATTCCCCAGCTCTCCTTGTCCCAGTCAATGGCAGGACATTCTAGGTGAATAATGATATCAGTAACTGTTGTGTATGGAGTCCACCCGTGTTCTGGTTAGATACACCTGTGTGCTAGACTTTGATATCAGCATCATACTAATAAGTATGGGGCAGGTAAGGAGAACAGATGGAATTTAAACCCTTGTGCATCTCTTGTTCTTTTCATGATTAAACACAATCCCCTGACAACCCTAGGCCTGGCCTGCTCAGTTTTCATTTACCTTTCCCAGCCTGATTTTGCTTGGTTCAGAAACTACTATGATGTGACAGATAAATGGTCAGCCCTAACATTTAACTATTAAATCAGATTCATCAATTTCTGGAAAAGTGCAATGGGGCGGGGAAGTTCAGCCCACTTCAAGAATGGCACCCCTGAGACTCAGCACAGTTAAGGGGTGTGTTTAAGGTCACCCAAGAAGTGACTGGTTAGACAGTGTCTGGATTCGGAGCTGTGACCATTGCAAGGAGCTGTCCCTTCCTTCTGAGCTGTGACATTGAAGGAGCTGTGGCTTCTCTCTGGAGGGATTTGGAATTCAGACACAAACAAGCTCCCAGAACAGAGGATCTGGCTCTTCCTGGGCTGCCCTTGAGGCTGGGGGAGGGAGAGGGCTGCTGGAGAGCTCCCTCTCTAATGAGTGCCATCTGGGCCTTTGCGCATCTTGGTGCGGTGATGGCATCCTGTTTTCCCATGCTGGCATCCCTTGGACTAAGGACCATCCCTCAGGATTGTGGTAACCCACAAGAAGATACAGGAGATCCTCCTAGGTGGCAGCAACGGCATCTTACACACCTTGAAAACTGCAGGAAACAGGTGATGTCATGCCCTCTGCCTCCAAGGGAGATCGTACTTGGGGTCCCAGACAGTGGGGGAGGGGCAGAGTGTCACTGTTCTATTTTGTTTTTTTTTTTTTTTTTAAAGAGAGAGAGGGATAGTGAGAGACAGAGAAAGAGAGAATCAATTTTACTTTTAGTTTTTCATGTGGCTTTCGTTGCTCCAACACTTTGTTGTGTATGTGGTGCTGGGGTTTGAACTTGTGTCCTTGCACATGCCAGGCAAACGCCGTAACCACTGAGCCACCGCTCCAGCCTATCACTGTTCTTAATGGTCTTCAGTAACATGGCTTTACTCAGGACTCATGAGAAGAGTGGCAGTCCTTCTTCACATCAATCCTGAAACTAAGGAGACAGAAATCAGGAATCCCAACTGAAGCATCTTTCAGAAATCGGTGGGTAGTGTCTGCCACGTGTGGGTGGTCAGGCAGGCATCAAGTATTGATCAACTACCAGGGACTGTGGCAGAGGCCTGAGTGGGGAAGAGTTCAGGGCAACATGTCCCCCTGGGCTGATGGCATGTATAGGCTGGTCAAGGTCAAGGACTGGTCAGGAGATCTTCTGTAGACCTTTCATTTTGCAGATGGAGAGACTGGTGGAACTTCCTGGGGGATCTTCCACTGGCCAGCAAGTGATTTCGATTAAAGGTGCCATGTTTAATGACCACCTACTGTGGGCATATCAAGGTCCTCAAGTACAAAGACACAGTTCCTGCCTTCAAGGAGCTCACTGCTTACTTGGGAAGGAGATTTGGAGCTCGTGTGAGGAAGGATGTACACTACCCTATGGTTAAGTTACTAATAGTATTTTTCTGCTTATTCTTGGCAAAATGCATCCTAACTCACCTGGGGCTGTTTATAGGCGTTTCACCTCGTATCTATGAAATCGGATATCACAGGCTTCCAAGCACAGCAGCAACAACTCCTGTCTCCAAGCCTTCACACTTGTTCCTTCCTTCTAGAAGTTTCTTCTGCCCAGCCTTGGTGTGACTGACTGTCATTTAGGCCTCAGTTCCAATATCCCTTCCTCAGAGGGGCTTCCTCTTGTCCCCTCCTGTGCAATTCCGTCTCTAGCACATCTCACTGGTAGGTTCCCTCCACACTGCTCCTCTCTGACTGGAATTTTAGTTCTTTGGGCACTCCTTTCTTTTCTACCTTTAGCCCCTGGAATGGGAATTCCATAAGAAAAGGTGTCCTATCCATTTTTATTCCATTGTATCCTAGCATCCAGTCCCTGGCTTATTAGGTGCTTCATAAATGTCTATTGAGTGAATAGGGAAGGAGGTTTTTGGTGATGGTAGCCTGTGAGCTGGATCTTTAAGCATGGGTGAGACATCGAAGCAAAGGGAGAAACAGGAGCAAAATGGTCCACGGACACCTCTGAGTGTGCCCGGGGAGGCGTGGACCTGGAGGGAGACGCAGCTCGCAGCTCGGAAGCTTGGGCTGTGTGATCTCTCCCTCATGGACAGCAAGATCCCCTGGAGGCAGGGAGGGGGTGAGTGCATGGTCATTTGGCAGCAGCATGCAGTGATCGAGACTGGAAGAGAAATCAGGGCTCCCTGCATTGCAAGATGACCTAAGAAAAGGATATCTTTGCTTCTGTGTGCCCCCAAGTGCCAGGTGGCCTGAATGCCTAGCTGGAGCCCTCTGCTTGGAGGCTGTGTCTCCTGCTATGGTGTCAGTTGTCATGTCCTAGAGGAGTGCCTGAGAGGGAGCAGAGGGAGGCCTTGTGGATGGGCTGGCACGTCACCCTCTTTGCTGTCAGAGAGTGACTCAGATCCCCTCCTGGCACTAGCCTGCTCAGGCAGTGCAAGCTGTTTCTTTGGCTCCTGGAGACTGAGCTGGTTCCTTTTTTTCCCCTAGGACTGAGGCCAGGGAGGAAGGTTGCTGGTGTCTGTGTTTCCACCCCCTTCCCTTCTCCCAGCACATGGGTGGGAGAGGAGGAAGTGGAGGCTGCAGTGCTGAGCTCTGGATTCACTCTCTGCAGTACCTCCAGGCTGTCCCCGGCCCTGCTTAGCACACACACAGCAGGAAGCAGGCCTGCTGGACAAATGACCAGGTGAATCAGTATTGGAATGGAAAGCTTTCCTGAAAAGTTACCATCAAAAACTGGGTCAGATGGCCAAGTGCTGTTGGAACATTGCAACGACCCCCTGAGTAATGACATGACCTAGGATTGCTCCACATGGAGGGGACTGGAGACAGAATGTTATATGGTAACCTATCGCTCAAAACCTTTGCACACCCTCAGTGTCAGCGATTCCTTGGAACAAAGTTGCATTCTTTTTTTTCTTTTGTTTTTGAAGCTTAGAGAGATGAAGTCAATTGCTGAAGAACACACAGATATTGAAAGGCAGATCTGAAAACCCTAACCTGAGTCTTTGAGTTACAGGAGTCTTAATAAACCACACATTTGTGCCAGCGTTTCTTGGTTCTTAGACATGGCTCTGGTCTTGTTTTAACCCTTCCTTGGAGAGGCTCATGCTCACAAGGAGAATTCTGGTACCCCAGCAACCATCAACACTTTCAAAGAAGTAACATGTAGGTGAGTGAGCACTGGGGAGCCCAGAAGGCCGACAGTGATTGCCAAGTCACTGATCAGAGCATTTCCCATTTATTCTTTCCCTCAGCTTTTATGGATCGTCTTAGCCTGGTATATTATTTTAGGTTGAGGCATATGAAATCATCATCTTTGTTGGTCAAAAATGGTTGTGTTTTGGCAGTATTTTAGAACTCAATCTAATCTATCACAAGTACCAAATAAATATGTTATTTGACTTGACAGGATCTAAGTTTGGAGATTCATTATTTTCAAAGCAGAATCATCTTCATCAGTCTATACTGTGACTATCATGCCATAGTGTCATTGGAGGATCAGTTAGATATCTTGTATGAAAGAGTTTTCCTTAGTTCAGTGTCTGAGGTTATCCCTGGACACACACCCTGCCTGCCTTCAGGAGACCTATAACCTGAGAGACAGCACTGGCATACCAGCCCCAGTCCCAGAGTCTAGGGGTTGGACACACAGTATTAAGAGCATGGTCCCAGAATCAAAGGGCCCTGGGTGGGACCTTGGTTCTGCCAGTTATCTGTTCTGTGACCTTGGACAAGTAGGACATGAATAATAACATACCTACTTAATAGAATTACGAAGATTAAGTAAGAAAGTGAAGGCGAAGGAAGAAGTGAAGGCATGGAGAAGGTGCTCAGACAATTTTTGCTGAAGTTATTACTGTTATGATTATTATCATTATTCTTATATCTCAGATGAGAGGAAGCCCTAGAGGACTCAGCACAGATGGTGGCTTCTGCTACCTGGGTCTGGTGGCACCTTCTAGAATGCTGTCATCTGTGATCACCAAGTTTAGGACATCTGAGGACAGGCCCACAGACAAGGCATCCCCCTTCAAACCCTCTATAATCACAGGGAAGATTCAGAAGCTTCTATGGAAGTTATGCTCTGTGGCTAGATCTCTCCTCTGGGGAAGGGGCCCCCTATCAGAATCTGAGGATTGACCGAAAACCAGAAGAATTATCCTCAGCTACCCAGAACATCTACTGTCCAACTTCTCTGGGTTGAGTGAGGCTGTGCATGAGATTACTCAGGAAAAGGGAAGTTCAGGATACAGAGCCTTATCATCTCATGATTAGATGAAAAGCTCCGGAACATTTGGGGGAACTTAGCTGATATACCGCTGCCCTCACTTCTGATACCAAAAGCATGTTCAGAAGTCCCTAAGACTTCCCTTAGGTTCAATCATTTGCTAAAATAATTCACAAGACTCACTCGTGGACAGCGTTTCTACTCCTGGTTAGAATTTGTTTCATGGAAAGGAAACAGATTGAAATCATCCAGGAGCGGAGGCATATGTGTGGAGTGTAAGAAGAGTCCCAAATGCAGAGCTTCTGTGGTCTTCTCCCCTGGGCTCAGGTTAATGTTACTTTCCTAACATCAACCTGTGGTGATAACACGGAATATGGGCAGACAGGAAAACTCACTCAAGCCTTGGTGACCAGAGCTTTTATTGGAACTCCATTATTTCAGCACAGGTGACTTTGCATGTAGTTCATCTCAGTCTCCAGTCCCCTAGTGAGTGAGCCCATACCATGTGACCCAAAAGTCTCCACACTACATCACATTAATAAATGTCATTGAGTAACAATGTCCCCAGGCAAATGATAGTCCAAGAGTTTATAGATTTCCTCCTGGAACCTACAGGTAAAATGAGACCTCTTTTGGGAAAAATTAAAATCTTTACTACACTGCCCATCCCAGGAAGCACCGTCTATGGGGCAGGGGCACTGAGGTTAGCAGTGCAAGTCTGTGGGTGTGTGGCTGTACAATTGCCCATGACCACTAGAGGGAGCTGCAGTGAGGTTCCTCCTTTAAGAGCAGGCATGGCTTGGGAGCTCTGCAGCCAGAGTCCTGGAGCCACCCTAATGAGGCTGGCCTGGTTAGTGGAGTTTGTGTGTCAGAGTGAGACCCTGGAAGCATTTCTATAAAGGAAATTCTTGACTGTTATTGACACGTTTACAGTTCCACTGGCCCAGAAGATCACTACACACACTTATTGTATTTGAGGGTTGAGTGGGTGGATGGGTAGGTAGGGCAACTGAGCCTTCTGGAAAAATCAGGAAGCTCAAATCTCACCAATGGTCAAGACACCAGTAAGGCTGAGTAAAAGTAAATGGGTCATTACCCAGGGACAAAAGTGTGTAGATATGATTATGTAAACCGTCAGAGACCCAGCCTTAGACCACCCGTCCTTGCTGGTCCTCCTTGCCCTCATGATTGTAGCTACAACACGGATGCCCTGGGATCAGAAAGAGGACATGACTTTCTTTCTTTGCTTCAGTTGTATCAGATGCTTACCCTGGCTCCATCTTGGGTGGGGGTGAGGAAATGTCCTTGGACGCTCTTTTTAGCACTGTTTGCCTGCTTGACTAAAGCATGATCTCCTTCCCATTTATTCCCATCTCTCACCCCTCCCAGGAGTTTGCTTAAGGATTATCAGTGGATCAGCCACTGATCTCACCATCAACACGTTGATGGAAACTCAAACTGAGTGTCCTTTCCTCTCCACTCCCACATTCCATGGTCTATGACTGGCCCTCACATTCATTATCAGGGCCCTTGGGGATGAGTGAATCCATGAAACTAATTCAGAGGAATGGTTACACTGTCAGCCTGGGGAGAGGTGGCATCACTGGGAGAGTATTAAGTGAAAGTGAAGACTGTAGAGACCTCATCTTATTGTGGCCTTCTTGAATGGGTGCCCATGACTTTGTACTCTAGGAATTTACCATGAGATCTCTTTTAGGGTGCTGGACAACACTTCATTTGCCATGTTCCTTTATTTGCTCAAGAAGATCAGTTCAGTCCTGCTCTCATCTCAAAGCATCAGTGCCAGTAGTCACTTTTCCATCATCAAAGATGGTTCGCAGTGGCAGTGTGCTC
The DNA here is from genome assembly GCA_004027875.1 of Aplodontia rufa. Lineage (NCBI taxonomy): Eukaryota > Metazoa > Chordata > Mammalia > Rodentia > Aplodontiidae > Aplodontia > Aplodontia rufa. The sequence goes on along the minus strand of PVKS010011427.1, from coordinate 44,145 downwards.
TGAGTAGTTTAAGGTCTTCATATTTTGTAATTTTTTTTCAAAAATGTATTTTGGTATCTCCATTTTTGATGCAAGGTGACAAGATAAAGAAAACTTGGTTCATTCAATTCAGGAGTATTTCCTGAAACTTTTTCATAAGCCTGGCACTATTGGGGTGCTGGGAATTTGAAATGACAAAGACAAGATCCTAATGTTTGATGAAAACACATCCAGTGGGGGAGAGGAGCATGTAAATAGTCAACAGGCAGCAAAGTGACTGATGCTATCAAGGGGGATAAATGATGAAATCTTCTGGATGATCAGGGAAGAGTTCCCAGAGGAAGAGCTGTTTCTAGGTGGCCTTGAAAGAACACTGGAGCTCTACAGTTGGAGCAGAGAAGGAAGTTACTCCAAGCAATGGCAGTCACATAGGCAAAAAATAAAGGAGGAGTGAGAATGCATGGTATGTTCCTTGAGGACAGAGAAGAGCCAAGGCCACCACCCACTGCTGTACCAGCTTGCATCACCCAACTCCAGGAGAAGCCAGTTATGCAGACTGGATATGAATGACGCAGCCCGGAGTCAGGCAATATGGCAGCCGGAGAGAAGGGAGGGTGGGGTGTAGCAACAAATCATCAGAAATTCCACATTCTTTTCATCTGTTGCCATAACCATCAAAGCGCAATTGCTCAGCAAAAGCTGACTGAGCAACTTTTTAGAACTTGGGGATTTACTTTATCTCCATCATTCCTGCCTACTTCACATGTGATGGCTATTGAGAACTCTCTCTAGGAATCAGCAGGTAGGCACTCTTCAAACCTGGGGCACACTACTAATCCACATCAGGGGGACTGAGCCAGCTCCCTTGCTCATCTTCATGAACGTCTAAGAGCAGCAGCGACCCAGCCAGTTCAACATTCTCACCCTATGAATCGGGAACTGAGGGTCCAGAGGGGAAAATGACTCCCTCAAAATCAACAGCTTAGTAGTTCTAGAGCCTTCACTAGGAGTTAAGTCTCCCTCCTTGGAACTCAGTACGATTTTCACCAAAAGGCTAAAGAATTGTAATTGAGGACCATGTCTTTATCTTCCCAAGACAGGAGGGTTGTTCCTATACTAGTCAGGTGAGTAACCCCAGGTGCCATGATAGGCAATCTTTGAAATCTTGGTGCCAAAAAATATTCGTGTCTGACTCTCATCACAACCCAGTGTGCGCTGGGGGTGTTCTCGTAGCAGTTTCAGAGGAGAGCATTGTGCTCTGTCTTGTGAAAGAAAGAATGGAGAGGACACAGTCTGAAGTGGCTTAACTGGGAGGACGCATTACATTTCTGCCCCGCCTGCCACCGTCCCATTGGTGAGAACAATCACAGAGTGCATCTAGAAGCCAGGGGGCTGAGAAAAGCAGTTTAGCGGTGTACTAGGAATTCGAGATGGGTTTAGCGAGCATGAAGCCAATGAATGCCACAGTTAAAAATGTGGAAAGTCATGTCATGGCCATTGTCCCTCATACGAGCAGCGTAATGGCAGTCAACTGAAAGGTTACCTGGTTTCTACCCTAGGGACATCACTTCCTATTTCTGTGTCCCTCTCCATGATCCATTGCACAGGTGATAACTGAAACTCAGGGCATGCAGTGATCTGTCCAGGGTCGTATCCAGCCATGCAGCACCAGAGTGTAGACCCAGGAGGTGGAGATGCCAGGAAGCACCTTCCAGTAGCAGACTCTTTCTCTTACAGGAGTGTCCCAGGCAGCTCGCCTGGGCACTAATTTTTCACAGTGGCGGAAAACAGAGGACAGAAGGAGGGAGGGGCTTAGCTGTCTTCTCTCTGTCTGCCAGCCATGCTTTCCCCTGACTCTGTCATGAAATTGTTAATTTCTATTGACAGCAAGCACCACCACTCAGAATGTCTGTCTGTAAGGAGAGCTCTGCAGGGACTGATTCTGGAGCCCGGGAGCGTGTGGGCATGTGTGTTCTGCCTCAGGTATTCATCTGCTGTTAGTTTGGTTTCCGCTCAGCTTTCCCCAAGGAGGAGAAAGGAAATCAGTGTTTCTTTCCACTTCCAGGCACTGTGGATCTCGAGGGGTGAAAAAGGCACCGATTTGGAAAGAGATGCAAACATTCAGCTTCTTCCCCATGCCCACTCTCCTAAGGTCCCTGAAACAGCCTGAGTCCTTAAAACCCCTTCCCTGGGGTCAGATCGGGCTCTCCTGGGGATGTTCTGCTCTCACACACACCTCCCAAAGCTCTTTCACATCACTACCATGTCCTTCACCTTCCCTGTGGCACTTCTGCGTCTTCATTGATCCACCTTTAGCGTTTCTGTGTGTGTCGAGAGAGCAAGGCCCCACCCTGAGGACTTGATTCAAATCCACCCTGGCAAGATGTAGGCGCACAGCTGATTCAATCCCCCAGCCAATTCAATCAATTAACTCGTTGTTTATAGTTACAAAGTTAAGTCTTCTTTAGAAATCACTTTAGTTCCTGGGGTCCCCAATCCCTAAAATGTAGGCATTTTTAAACTAGTCCCCTTGAACTAGGTTGTTGAAGCTTCAGTTCAATGGAGATAGGCAGACAGATAATTTTTTAAGAAAAAGAAAATAAATTGATGAGCTTCTTGGTGAGAACCGAATGGCACGGAGGTGGGAGCACTGCACTAATTGCTTCACACATCATCTCGTTGAACCTGCAGAGCAAGATGCGGTCAGTTACTTATGACGGGCTCTTGGTTAGACACTTCGAGCATCAAAGGGGATTTAAAAATGTCTCTGTTCCTTCCGGAGTCCACGCTCATGGCCATTGAGGCTCAGTGCCATTACAATCACTATCTTCAGTGGCAACACAGCAGCATGGTCCCAATGACAGAGCTCACTTTTGTGCCAGGTGGTACACAAAGTACTTGACAGGCATCAGCTCCTTTATTTTCCCCATCACTACTGAGGGACTGACATTATTACCATTATACCCATTTCACAGTCAAATAACTTGAGACTCAGAGGGATTAAGTCACCTACCCAAGGAAGCAGGCTAGTATGCAGTGGAGCTCAGGAGTCCCAATAACTGTCACAGATAATGAGGACAGCAGCCAGACCATGGAACGGGCCACACCAGAGTCACAGATGAAGTACCCAGGAAAGGCGAAGTTTAACTTTCACAGGCAAGCCTGGGAAAGTGATCTAGAAGAGTCTGAAGTTGAGCTATGGCAGGGCTCCCACAGGGAGAACATGACTTCATGGAGCTGAGACTCGGCTTGACCCTGGGCCACTAGCGGCCCAGCTGCCCAGAAGGGGCCCATTCATGTTTTCCCTCATTTATCTTTCCAGGTAAGGTTTTTTATTGACAAAAAAAAACTCTTTCAGGTAGGGTTTTCCCAAAGATATTGATATTATTATCATGAGCAGAGTTGGCCCTTCCCATTTTACAGATAGGGATCATGAAGCCCTGCTCAGAATTGATAAGGTCCAGAGAAAGCTCCCAGGCCTGGAGCCCATGGCCTGCAGCAGAATGGAGCCTTGTGTCCTCAGAAAGTTCTTCCTGCAAGGAACTGGAAACCCCTGGAGCAGCCTGAGGCCTGCTCACTCCCCGGAATGAGGGGAGCAAGGGGTGCAGTCAGAAAAGGGTTCCAGGACTTTCTCTTGCCAGCTTGCTTGCTGACCCTCCTCCATTTCTCCTCAAGATTTTGGCTATGGTAATGTCAGATGTCAGCTGCTCTTGAGCCACTGTTCCTGGAGATTCCCAGGTCTCTTCTCTGCAAAGGGCTAGGGGACCAGATGTGAAGATGCCGGGTCCTGGAGCACTGGCCCTCACCTTTTTCTATAAGCTGACTTTGGTTCTCTGGCTGCTCTGTGCCTGGCTGTGCGCCCACTCTACACTGCCTTCCCTGCAGTTAAGGGGCTCAGGGCTCTTCTCTGAAAATAACCAGAAATGAGCCATAAAACAGGCAGTGAGTCACTGTCATTAAGCAGATGAGGTGCTGTTGAAATAGTGATGCACTGAGGATGCATCCTTTCGCTGCAGCTATGGAAGGAGAGATGGAGGGCAGGCGACAGGGAGCTCGTCCTGGCTGATGGGAGCGTGAGGCCGCCGGAACAGGGTGACAAGCGCAGTAGAGGTATCTTCTCCCATAGCCACTTACGACTGGGACAGACTTGTCGGATTTCAGGAGATGAGGGTGGTAAATCCTGAAACGCATATTCTTCATTGTCAGGAGGCTTGGGGACAGTATTCTCTGCTTCTGGGGGAACACCCTCAGGTCTCATTGTGCACCCAGTCATCTGGGGATCTTGTTCACCAGCAGACTGTTGTTTAGATGCTCCGTGTGGGGCCTGAGGGTGTAAGTTGTGTCTAACCAGCTCTCAGGGATGAGGTGGCTGCTTCTGGGCTGAAGAGTACATATTAGGAACGAGGTGGCAGAGAAGCCTCAGCAGGGTTTTCTCTGAAGCAAGTATGTTTACCACTCAGATGTGACTTTCTGAGTTTGAATTTCTACATGCAAATATCCCGAGGTGTCTTTCTGGGGATGGAAATGGGGGACCAGCCTGGGATCATTGCTTCCAGGGCAGCTTAAGGGCCTGGTTCAGCAGATTAGCCCTGATGGTTACCCAGGGCCCAATCCCGAGCAGACCTGGCTGAGCACAAGCCAGTCATGACCAGCCGTGAGGAGTCTTCATCCCTGGAGGACCCAAGGGGTGACCAAATAGAGTGGACAAGGGCAAATGGTTCTTGTTGTACACCCTTGGGACTTAACTTCCAACCTCATTAGGCCAACGGGGTCTGGGGAGAGCAGGTATTCTGCACCCAGGAGAAGTCAGATTACAGCATTCGTCAGGAACTCTCCTTTGGAGACATCTGAAAGACGTGTTCCTGATGGCCTAGATGCTCACAGTCTAGATTGTGGGATTGTGAATAGAGTGGCCTGTCATGCTGTAGGCCAACATGCTCTGTGTGAGTGACTGTCTTTACCCATCTGCAGCCAGTGGTGCTGGAGAAGTGGCTGTGTCAAGTGCTTAGGTACAGGATGAAGGTCGTCCCCGGGGCCATCTTGTTCATTTCTACCACTCGTCACAAAGCCAGGCTGGCCTGTTTGTCACAAGTGCCAAACCAGGAGGGCTCAAAATGCACAAAACCCACAAAACGGAAGTGGTCCACACTATTGATTTCCATCCCATTTCTGGGGGTCCACAAGGGAGTTCAGGGGGTGGGAGAAAGGCAGTTAGTGACCAGGCTCTTTGAAATCCCCTTGCAGTCCATACACTTCTCTGGGCCAGATCACATGCCCTGCAGCAGTAATCTAGCAACTCCCATGGCCGCTTTCTTGCCTCTGCTTATAGACCACCCTGTTCTGCAGTGTTCCTTCACGCCCTAGATCAGTGGTTCTCAACCTTCCAAGGGGGACATTAGGCAAGGTCTACATCTTTGGCTGTAGCAGCTGGGGCAGGCTGGCACCTCCTGGGTGGTGGCCAGGAATGCTAACAAATATCCTATACTGTCCAGGACAGTCCCTAGGAGAAACAATAAACTAGCACCAAATACTGGAGAAACTCTTCTCTAGACAAGCACTCAGAGGTCTGGAGCCGACCTGGGAGAGCTGGATGCCCAAGTAACCAGGATGAGACTTTACCAGACCCTCTGGCTTCATTCTTCCCCTTAAAGTAAGGATGTTCTACACTGTGCCCTCTCATCTACCTGTCTCTGTTATTGGCCTTTCAAGTTATCATCAGCTCTTTCTCCCCACACAAAGATGGTTTTAGTAGGTAGATGTGATGTAGCAGGAGCAGGGGAAAGCCAGGGTCTTCCTCGATGGCAATAGTCACAGGGAGAGAGAGTCAGGGCTGAAGCTACAAAACCAGCCTTGAGTGTGTGCAGGTAAATTGCCCGCTTTTCTGTCTACATGTTGGGTCTTGGATTTTAGTACAACTTAATTCTGAGCTGGAGAACACTGAAGATGAGGGTGGTCGTGCAGGTCAGTGAGTTCACGGTGAGTGTGCCTCTCTGGGTGTTATGGGCACACATGTTTATGGCTGGGTGTGCAGGACGATGTGGAATCAGATGAACTTGGTTGCCAGACCTTAAACAAGTGCTTTGGGGATTAGTCTTGTTTTATTTTTCATTCTTAGCCTCCATTAGAAATAAATATGCTGGCATTACATAAACACTATGCTTTTGTTCATTTATTTTTACTTCTCTGAGATAGTCACAACTAAAGATATTGCTGATGTAGATAAAGGCACAGGCATAAGTAAAAGTAAATTTATTTATATAGCAGAACTAAAAGTTATACTAGTTCTGTAGGCCAATCTATTCACTACAATTGATCATCTTGTCTGTCTCTGAGCTTCTTGCTAGCCAAGGTAGAAGGGAAAGAGGATAAAAATTACATAACACAAAATTTTTGTGTGTACAAAGTGGACAACTTCCCCAACCATAATTTTATAACACATGCAGAAGAACTTTTCATAACAGCTTTATCTTGATGAAAGGTAAGGGGATAGCATTAAGTCGCAGTTTAGGGTGATGGTTCTGTGAAGCTCCTGAGGACCGTTGCTTTTTAACATCCAGCCTGATATGGCATCAGTTATACCCGGAGAAGTAGATATGCTACTGCTCCTTGTTTTCTTTTCCCTAAGTCCAATTTCTCTGGTTAGGTCTTTTACCAGGAGTTCTTCACAGATAATCTAAGGTATTGCTTCCATCCAAGGGCCTGGATGCTGCTCTTCTGTATCATAAGCAGGTAGGTGTCTAGCTCAATAGAAGTGCTGGCACCTGTCCCTGGCATTGCCTGTATATACATTTATTTATTCATATATTGTTTGCAATCATTCTTCTTTCCATCTGTCCATCCATCTATTCATCCATTTGTTAAATGCTCTCTAATTTTGGAAAACAGGGTGAGAGGACACAGTGGTTGACAAGTTACTTTTTTAGAGTTTAGATGGCCATGAGTTGGAGACATCCACCCTTCGCCCCCGTAAATGACAGGGTTTTCATCTGGAGGTGAGATGAATAGGGCTCATTGCTCAGCAGGGAAGCTGTCAGTGAAACACAGAACAGGTGAGGTGTGGGAAAGATATCAGGAAGGCCACGGAGGGAGTGCCTGAGTAGCTAAATGGGTGTGTTAACTTGAGGACCATGCTGCGAAAAGCAAAAGGGTTTATGGTGTCCTTTTCATAAAAGGACAACAGTCCACCCTTTGTTCTGTTCCCAGTTGTGCATTTGTAGTTGTGGCCATGCCTGTTTGCACAACCCACCAGTTCTATGGGCAAAAGTCAATTTATTTTTGTTTTTGGCACCATGCCTTTCAGTTGCCAAGAAACACGTCAATTGCTTAATGGCTTGTCTAATCCATCCTGTTGATTCTTTGCAATACGATCCTTCTTCGCCATTGTTTACATCAGTCATGTGACTAAATCAGGCCCGAGATTCTGCTCTCCCCATCTTTGCGCAGGTGCTCACACATTCACTCACATGTGTACACCTTTGATGGCCCAAAACTTTAGAAGAATAAAAAAAAACAGCTTTGAGCAGATTCAAGCATTTTCTAGCCCTCTGAAATTTCCCTTGCGACAATACACATTAATGTCACCTCTTGAGGAGCTGCATATGAATTCTTCAGGAGCTGGGCTATTCTGGATAAAGCATGATATTGGTTGTTTGAAAACTGAAAATCTTTTTACCATGTATTAGCCCTTTTCCCCAGCCACACAGGAGAGGGACATGACAGCAAGATTCAGACTTCTTGTCCCAAATCTTGCAGCTGACTGTCTGGTCCCTAACCCTATGGAATCCTTTCTGCATTTGGTGTGATGGGGGTAGGTCATTTCTGGCCGAATTTCCTGTTGTTGAATAGAAAGAACCTTGGAGAAACAAACAAGCAAATTTGCTCTTCGGGTTTTTTAACTGAAGCCCGTAGAGTTTTTTAAGGCAAAGAACATTTTGATGAATTGTTGGAACATCATGAACACACGGATGGCAATACTTGGCTTCAAAGATATCTAGCTGCAAACTTAAGAAGGAAGGGGTTGGTAAAGTGTCGCTGGGAAGCCAACCTTCTCAACCCCAGGCACCTGAAAACTCAGGAGGGCAAATCCAGATGGGGTGGGTGGTAGAATTGCAATAGGAGGGCCTGGGGCTCCTGGGAGTCACAGCCCCACTCACTACGGGCTAAGCACAAGGCGCAACCAAAACCGGAGTCCACTTGATAGGAAAGAACTGAAGCCACTTCAATTCCTTCCTTCCCTTCTCTCACTTAGAGCATCTTAAAAGCAAGTCTGAGGCGTACGAGGGGCAAAACACAGAAGACAGAGAACCGAGACGTCCAGCACCCAGTCAGTCTCCTGGGCCCATTCTTCTTTTAAGGCTAGATTTTCGATGATTAATTAATCACAAATTAGTAAATAACAAACAATAAGTGATAGGAAAATGATACAACATCTTCCAGTGCTTCTAGAATGCTGAATGGCAATCCCCATAATAGACTCTCATTAAGTATAATTAACTGCTTACTGTGTGCCAGGTGGTCTGCTGGGCACATAGGAATCCCAGAGAAGTGCTTTGTCCCCAGCTCCTCTAGGGGGACTCAGTCTGGGGGGAAGGCAGGCGTGTGGGGAAGAGCCGCAGCAGCATTGGACTGTGACTGCCAGTGTCAGGCAATGGGTCAGTCGACCACACTCAGCCGGCCACTGTACCCTGAGACAAGTTCGCTGGGAATCTGTTTCCTCCTGTACGTTTCATTGCATTAATTTCAGTAGAAGAAATCCCAGCTGGATATGCAGTGTCTTCCAGAGAGTAAGAGCTTTGTGGCCATCAGGAGAGATGTAAGTGGGGAGAGGGTCATTCGTTTCCTCTTGAATCTTTGATCCAAGGGACCTGTGTTTTTCAGCAGGAAGGATAGTGATACCTTTTGTCCCAAGGACTTCATGTTCATGTCATTAGACAGCTATGTGAACAGGGCTGTCACTTCACACCCACATGCTATGGAGCAAGCCTCCCCCAGGACTCCAGCCCCGCCCAGCTCCTTGACCAGCGGATTTCTAACACCAAAGGACCTTCCTGGGCACCATCAGTGCTGGTTACAAGGAGAATCTTTACCCGATCCCCCACGATGACTCAGCCTCTACCCGGCCTCTGCTTATCTTGTGATGCTGTACACAGCTGAGTCTCCTCTCTAGGGATAAACCACCTGTTCTTAAAGGGGTTCCTAAGCCTTCTTTATAGATCATCAATCCTTCTTGTTACCCTCTTTTAGCCTTTTTCAACACCCCATTTGAAAAGCAAGAGAACATCTCCTTCCTTAAATCTCCCTGAGAGTTTGAAGCATTGTTGTATAAAAAAAAAGAACTCCAACTATGGGGAGTTCACACATCTATTTAAGGTAGGGCTTGATCACCTGCCAATTATGCCATTTTGGGTAGATGACCTGACCTCTCTGAGCTTTCAAGCTCTTTCTCTGTAAAATAGGGTTGATGTGAACATTACAAGGTAACATGGCCAAAGCAACATGACATTTAACAGGGGGCTGTTACTTTTAATGCACCCCTACCTTCATTTTCTGGTACATGGATAGTTTGCACTAACATAAAGTTAATTTTGGTCCTGAGCTGCCATTTTTTGCATGTGTTTTATGAGCCAGAACGTGGCTAATCACTTTCAATAGTTACTGTCTCGTTGAATCCTCCTATTTTTGTTATGGAGCTGTTACTTTCATCATTTGCTGGATCAAGGAACCACAGTTGGAGATTAGGAACGTGAAAAAGGGTTCTCTGAGAAGTCTTCCAGCACCCTCCACCATCTCTCACATCTGCGCTGGGATTGTTCGCTTATCTCATTACATCTGGTCTGTAATACATATGTACTCAGCACCAGCTGGGGTGCATGGGGGTGGGGTTTGGGGGTGCATAGAAAGGAAGCCATGGCTCTGTCCTTGAGGGGTTTGCAGTCTGTTTGGTGGGAAGGTGAGAGGGACAGAGAGACAGAGATAGAGAACTGCATACACTTGTTTGGGGACAGGGGTCAATTGCCTACAGAACCCAGCCCAGGGCTATGGCTGCCCAGTTGCTCATGCCAGTCACCTCTGTGGACAGTAGAAGGCCACAAAGATTTAACAGAGAAGGAGGCAATTCAGGAGCAGAGCTGGCTTCCTGCCTCCCCAGGTGGGATGCGTAGGTCTTTGCTGGGGCACTTCTAGAAGGCTTCTTTTCATGGCTAATCTAGCTGTCAACAGTGGGTATACCTCTAGGTACAAATCTTCAAGTTATTACAGATGCAGAAAAATGAAAAGACAGAATCTTGGTCCTCAGAAGCCCAGAGTCCAGGGAAGCTATGAATGTCAGAAAGAAGCTTTATGAAGTTCCAGGAATTAGAATAAACAGGCCAAGAGTGCAGGGAGAACCAAAAGGAGGCTTTTGAATTTAGGGCCTTAATGTATAGAAGGGAGAAGGGACAGGTGGGTGGCACAAGGGAGAAACCGATACCTGAGTATATTTGCAAGAATCAGGTAGGTCTGTTAAGTGACCCTGGATCACTTAAGGATCCTGGTGACAAAGCAGAATGACAGTTTGAAGAAATACAGATGAACACACACATGGGCTCTGGGCCTGAATTCAAGTCCTGACCATTGGTGAGGGCCGTCCAGCCATGGTCAAGGCATTCACTTCTCTGCCTCAGCCCCTTCTCCTTGGCAGTAGGGTAATAGAACCTACCATGATGGGCGTGGTGAGAAAGGGGGTCTGCTCAGGATGATCTCTGCCATTGCTGGAGCTGGGGAATCTGGCCAGGTATGGTTGTCCTCTCACAGGACCTGACCCAATTCTATTGAGGAAGTATTTAGATTTCTTCTGGAGAAGAAAAAAACAACAAGCCAACTTCACATTTCTTTCCATTTTTTTTTTTTGAGAATTTAAAATAATCCTTTTTAAGCAGACATCTCATGCTTCAAATGGTAAACTGAGGCACAGAGAAATGCTTTCACTTGTTTCCACCTCTGGAAGTGGGACATCTGGAGGCTGCGTTCCACACGCAACCCGAGGAGTTTGTACCCAAATGCTCATGAGCATCTGCTGCACCCTGTCGAGGGCAGAGTCTCTGTACCCATCCGGAGTCTGGGGCACTCTGTTCTTGCCAGCTGTCCATTCCCTAGGCAGCCCGGGAATTGCTGCATGGCAGAGATGACCACTTGGTGGCCTTGTGAACAAGCAAGGTGCCATGGGCCTCACCCTTCTCTTCTCTCCCTCCCTTGTGGCTGGGCCCTTGGGACAACACTGAGTCGGTGTCTCCTGTCACCTTGGAACTTCTCTGCTGAGCCTCACTTGGCTGTCCTCTTTCTCTGGGTTTTGGGGCTCTACTCTCCCTTCCTCTCGTCTTGGCCTCCCAGTCTCTTACCGTCTCTTACTCCCTGGAGCTCTCTCACTGTTTCTCCCAATATCCTGTCTGATCTCACCCCACTGAGATCCCCAGCATCCCGCCTGCCAGAACGGAGCTGGGAGGCAGTGACTAATGTGCTTGGAGGTGAGTCATCCGCTAAATATAAAAACCCACTCACATCCCTGGATGCAAACGATTCCAAGGCTCTGCGTCCTTCCCCCCAACTCCATCCTTCCTCAGGGGGCCCAGAGTTTACTTGTGAAGAGAAAACAAATAAATACCACGGAGCAGCCACAGCAGCCGCATCTCCTTGCCCTTCAGCCTTCTCTCGCAGGTCTCCCCAGTTTCTCCAGCTGTTCTGGGAGGATGGGGCAGAATGAGGAGGAAGCCTGGACCCTAACCCCTATGGAGTACGGAAGGAGGCAAAACTTCAGGGTTTCCCCTTCTCCCCTTCTTGGTCAGGTGACCCCAAATCGCCCATCCTCCTACGCAGGTAACAAGCTCTTCAAACACTTTGGTGTTGGAGGCATCGGTCCATGCCTAAGGATGAATAGTGGAAATGACAGGTTTCAGGTACGGGGTCCCACTGGTGTCATTGATTTCTTCCACATAACTGGCTTCTTTAGAGGACTCACTGCTGGGGTCTTTTGTTTCCCTTGGAGAGTGGGTCGTTAATATGCGGGTATACATATCCCCCGTCTCCACACCTCATGCACATACCATACCTAGACCTGCACACCCACGTATGTATGCCACGCAGCATCCTCTGTGTATTTAACAGTTGACATTTACTTTGTGACATTTACTTTTTATCATTGTGTCATTTGCTCGATTCACCATCTTACATGGATTGTGTCAATTCATTTCCTCATTCGTGTGAGATAGATTCTATCATTATTCTGTATTTATAGATGAGAAAGCCAAAGTCCAGAAAGAAAAACAGTTGTCCAAAACCACAATGCTCTCTGAGAATCCTGACATGAACCAGGGCTGTGTCCTCCAGGCTGAACTAGGAATGGTCGAACATTTTGCGTTGTTGATCCACATACAGTGGTATTGTATGTCCTGATCCACACCCACCTGCATGCAGATATGTGTGTGCATACACCTGTGTCCATGCATCCTCACATGCACACGCATGAAGCACATATTTGGGGATATAACACTTATCTACCTTCGAATTCCATCTATCCCATACTGTCTTACTCTACTCTTTCTTTTCTGCTCTGTTCTAATTTTATTTTAAAGATTTTTGTACCCATCAGTGGAAAACACTGGCAACATCATACCCACATGGTATAATCACTCCATTGGACAGTTGATGGAGAGCAGATTTCTAGTCCTAGGACTTTAAAAGAACTTACTCTGTGACTTTAGGCAAGTGTCCTCACTTCATTGGGCTTCATCTTCCTAGCATCTCTTTGTGATGGAGTTCTACTAAGTGACCCTGGGTTCTATCCTCCTATGATGATCACAAAATAATCACAAGCCCTTTGCTTCCGTGAGAGGGCCTCTGAAGTTCTCTCTCTGGGGAAGACTTAGGTCGAGTGACCGCCCTGTCCTGGCAAGAATTCATTCTTACTTCCACGGTCACCCAGCCACTGCTCACAAAGAAACGCAATTTCCACCTTTTACGGATTTTCCCTAATGTGAAATAGCACATTTTCTTCTCATGGAGAAAAGTTAATTTGATTCCTCTCCCCATCTTTTTATTTGTCTGCATTTTTTCTTTTTTGAGAGAGAGAGAGAGAGAGTTAATTTTATTTGTCATCTATTTTTTTGTTGTTGTTACTTTTTCTCACTTAGTTCTGTACGTGGTGCTGAGTATCAAACCAGGGTCCCTATGCACGCCAGGAAAGTGCTCTACCACTACGTCACTTCTCCATCCCTTGTCTGGTTCTGCATATCTTTTCTTTCTCAGGCTTTTTGGATGGGAGAGGAAAGACAGTTCCAAAGGTGGTCAGGAGGTATAGATGTCAGTAGGGGGAGACAGGAAAGGACTGGGAGGAATTGATGTGTCAGAAGTGTGTATAGGGGATGAGCAAGACTAGGTTCTGGTCTCTTCTCAGCCACTGAGTCTTGTGTGAACTTGAACCTGGCACCTGCCCTGTCTGGGGGTGCATAGGGCATGAAGGACTTGGACAAGGTCTCATCCCACCTGGACAAAGTCTCACCCCACCTAAACGTCCTATAATTATGAGGTTACATGCTTGAGGTTATGCAAGAAGGAGAGAGACCAGACCTCGGGCAAAGCTTACGTGAATGAGCATTCGAAGAAAACCCTGAGAATGAGAATTGCTTAGGTTTCAATAACTCAAGTAACCCATCGTTCTGCCCTTTCATTCAAAGTGCGTTTGTCAAGTTTTGACGAGTTTCAAACTTCCAGAGCAGCCTGTCATAGGTGGGGCCATTTTGTGGATAATTTGAATACCAGCGCTAAATGTCATAGAATCACCTGAGCAGGTCCCCCATGGGTACTTCCTAATGGTGTAGCTGGGGATCCAGAGGAGGAATGGTTTGCTTAGATCTCACAGCTAACCAGTGACCCAGGCCTATAGGTGTCCACTATTTCCACAGATCCCAGACTCTGGCGATTGGTTGGCCTTCTTCTTTGCAGATTTGGGGGTGAAAGGATGTAAAGCTTCTCTGCTTCACCCAACCTCCGTGCATCCCAGGTGGACCCCCAGTCAGGCAGATACGTTTCACCTCCAGAACTTGGTTGTATTAGTCTGCTTTTTACTGCTAGAATGAAAAACCCAAGGTAGGCTAACTTTATAAAGAAGTGAGGTTTACTGAGTTACAGTTTTGGAGCTGAAAGTCCAAGCAGCCTGCAGCAGGCTCTAGCGAAGGCCCAATGGCAGGTGAGGGGAGCATGTATGAGGTAGAGGCAGGACAGGATCACATTTTGAAACAAGCCCAACAGAGGTGGGACTGGGGTCAGGCTCAGCTTCTTGAACAATCTTCCCCTTACAAGAACCAATCAGAATCCCATGAGAGAGATACCTTGATCCCTTCCAAGGGCACCCCTCCCTTTAGGCCCCACCTGGTGAAGGTTTCCCTCTCAACACTGTCTCTCTGGGGCCTGAGCGTCCAACACGGGAGCTCAAGGAGGGAACAAACAACCTCCAAATCGCAGTCTTGGCTCTCCACAGTGAGGACACTGATGCCCAGCACTGAGGGCACCATCTATGTGAAGATGCCCAGGTTCTGCATCCCTCTCCTGTCTGCAGTCCCTGCTTACGGCATTAGGCCCGGGGCCCTTTGCCCTCCATGGCTTCTGGGGTAGAGGGAGTCCTGGTGGCGGTGGTATGGAGCTTCAGGGCCCAAAGGAAACAGAATACCTTTCATCTGAGTCTAGACCCTAGCTTCACCCCTTTTGGCAGCACCATCAGAAGCCACCTGGAACTTCGTTTCCTAACTGGTTACTGATTTCACATGCTGAAAGGGCCTTGGAGGGGCCACCTTCATCTGTAAATCCAGGGAGAAGACCTGACCTGTTTGGTGACCACAGCCTCTGAGGGCAGAGGAGGACAGCTGCTGTGCTTGAGCTGCGGTGGCCTCTGCAGTCCTCTTCCCATTTGCATTCTCTTCCTCACTTCCCCGCACCAGGGACTGGTGCTGCCTCTATCAGGGTCAGAGAATCCTCTGGCTCCCCTTGCAGAGGCCAGAGAAGAAGGATTGCAGATTGTCATGCTCTGGAGCAACAACAGCCTGTGTCTTTGGAGGTTCCTGGGAGCTGCTTTGTCAAAAATAAGTGAGCAGGCCACCAATCCCAACATTTACTGAGCACCCACTGTGTGCCTTCAAATATTTTCTCACAGCAGCAGGCCTCTGTCGGAGGAAGTAGACCCAGACTTGGGAGGTGGAACACCTGTATGCTCCTGCTAGTCTGATCCACGATTAAACACAGGGGTGCTGTCTGCTTGCCCTCCCCCTCTTTCCCAGTTAACTGGGGAGAATAGGACCGTGACATGCTCACCATTGTGATCAGGAGGATATTTCAAAAACTTTAAGTGCCTTAGAGGAAGGAGCCTCAGCTCAAGAAAGCTTTCCTGGGCTGGAGCAGTTGCTCAGTGGTTAGAGCACTTGCTTGGCATGCGCAAGGACACGGGTTCAAACCCCAGCACCGCATACACAACTAAGTGTCCGAGCAACAAAGGCCAGATGAATAAATAAAATAGATTCTCTCCCTCTCTCCCTCCCTCTCTGTAAAAAAGGTTTCCTGTAGGTGCAGCAGGAGAAGAAGCAGTTAGGCTGGGTTGAAATGGACTCAGCATGTGTCTTAGTTGCTATCTTCTCTGGACAGAGATGCCTGTCATTCAATGGGGCAGGAGGACATGGTCCCCTTGCAATCTGGTGCCATCCCCCAGCGTGAGCCCACAGGACGGGCACTGGCGCAGGTGCACGGAGCCCCACCACCACCATGTCTCCTGAAAACACAAAACCTGGCTCCTAGCACTGGAGGAGACAGAGAGTGAGGATGCTGTGGCTCTAGGTGCCCTGTCACTTTCTCAGGAGCTCATGGTGGGCATCGGAGACTTTGCCTTGGATAGCCCTGTCCTAATGTTGAGGTCACTCATAGCTACCAAGTGGAAGAAACATTCCCCAGTATGACCCTCGCTCTCACCTGACACCCGGGTGCTGCTCTTCCCACCCTGGGGCTGAGCTCCCTGTGCCCCTAACCCAACCCTGCCTAGCACGGGGCCAGAGCCTAGTAAAGTCTATTTCTGTTGCCTTGAATCAAAATGAGTTAGGGGCTGAGGAGGAAAGAGAAGGGAAAATGTCTAGCATTTGTTGCATGTTAGTTTTCCCAAAATCTTTGGGAAAAAAATGCAGAATTTCCATATTCTTTTTCTCAGATTTACAGTTTTATTTTCTTTACCTCTCCAACCTTTTCACCTGAGGCCTGAGTGGAGCAGGCTAATTGGCATCTTGAAGACTGAGTGAAGGGTAGCAGAGGTCACTGCTTCCTTCCTTCCAGAGGAGGAGGAGCCAGAGTAAGAGAATAGTGGTAACAGACGTCTGGAGCACGGCTAGTCCCCAGAGCCTCGGGAGAAGGTCGCCGTGTGTGCTCCTCCGTGGCTTGACCTCCAGTAATAAAGCCCAGTGGCTACCAGCACCTAAGAGTGGGCAACCCTGGGCAGGGCACCTGACCACTCTTGTTGTTTTGACTTTCCAATAGGACTAAGCCACCCACCTTTGCTGATTTTCTGTGAAAATGTTTAGTGGTCAATCAAATTCTACCCTGGAGTTCCACTGTCTTCTCCGTATCACCAGTTTGCTCATTTACAAAGCCCTGGTCTCCTCTTGGTTGGCATTCCCAAGACGGAAAGGAAAGAAACTGTGAAATCAGTCTACCCTGCCTCGGAGGCCTGGCTTGGTCACATATCAGCTGTGAGATTCTGGACTAGTTAACTAACTAACCACTCTGACCCTCAGTTTCCTGATGTGAAAATTTGGAATAATAATCCTCACCTCCTAGGGGCGCCAGGAGGATCAGCTAAAATGAAACAAGAATGCCAGCACCCGGCTCAGCATGGCCCTGGCCCAGCCTGAACCTGCCCCCACCCACTCATATGTCCACATGGGGGTCCTTTTCTTCTGTGTCACTCCACAGACCTATTGCTACTCCTGGGCAATTTTAAGGAATCTTTGCCTTCTAAACATTTGGAAGTGAGGTCCAGGAAACAGATTCCTATCTTCCCAAAAGGTGACATGGCCTGGGATCAGAACACGGCTTGGAATCCCCACAGCAGGGGCAGCAGAGAAAGGGAACCCACTCATTTCACGCCTTGCGTGCAGCATGAGCACACAGGACTGGCATTTGATCTTTTCTACACCGGGCACCTCTGTGGCGACCTCTGGGTTAGAGGGATCTTGACAGAGCCATTTAGTATTCTGTTCAGCCCGGATGCCCAAGGTGCCTTTGGAGCTGGTGCCAAATGTACTGGTGTTGTCTGATACACACGACACACCTGCCCCCTAGTGGCTAGAGAAGGAAGACATTGGCTCCTCCATGCTAAGCTTGCTAAGGCAAGACTGAGTGATGACGTGTGGGGGGTCACCTGCAGACCCAGCAGCACCACCCAGACAAATCCAAGCTAGGACAATAAGTAGAGGTCATCACCTGGATGCACTCCCAGGCCCAGATTTGGGGTTTCCTTTGTTGCATCCATTCATTCAGCAAACACGTCTGGAGTGACTGGCAGGTGTGTGTGGTTCTAGGTAGTAGGGACACACGGTGATCAAGCAAGGTAACAAGGAGTAGTATCAGCAAAATCATGACTATGACTCTTCAGCACTCTCTTCTCTGCTGTGACACGAATTTGAACAAATCCATGCACAGAAATACCTTCAGAAGTGTTAAGAATCCAGGAGAGAGATTATAGGACCTGGATAGGAACAGACACGATGAAGAGGAGGGAAAGGCCGGTTCCAGGTTACCGGTGTCACTGCTCCCCCTAGCCTGTGCTCTTCCACATGGAGAGGGATGGCCTGAACGTGAGGGAAGGAGAGAAAAACAAACCCTTGACTTCACAGTGCACCCTTGCACCAGGCTGGCTCTAGTCAGCCCAGTGCAGGACAGTCCCGCAGACCCAGCCTCAAGAGACCGATCGGAGGACCGAAAGGATAAAAATAAAAAATAAGATCCAACAAGATGCTTCCTAGAGGAGACTCGCTTCAGTCTTGAGGATACACGATAGGCTGAAAGTGAAGGGCTGGAAAAAAGATTTTCCAAGGAAATGAAAACCAAAATGGAGAAGAGACTGGACCTATATCAGAGAGAATGGACTTTACAACAAAAATCTGTCACAAGACATAAAGGTCATTATATAATAATAAAGGGCATCACAATTAGAAGTATTTATGCCCAACATTGGAGCACCTAAGTATATAAATAATACATGAGCAGAAATGAAGGAAGAGATGGATAGCAATGCAATTACAACAGGAGACTTCAACACCCCGGATTCAATAATGGATAGAACATCCATACAGAAAATCAATAAGGAAAGCATGCAGTTAACACTATAGATCAAAGGGACCTAATGGACACAGAATGCTCCCTCCAACCGCAGCAGAACGCACACTGTTTTCATGTGCACACAGAACATTCTCCAGGATAGACCATATATGAGACCACAAAGCAATTCTTAACCCATTTAAGAAGTCTGAAATCCTATCTAGTATTTTTTCCAGCCACATTGGTATGAAACTAGAAGTCAACAATAGGAAGAAAGTTGGAAAGTCCACAGATTTGTAGAAATCAAACAATGCATTCTCGACAACCAGTGAGTGGGGGCAAAGAAGAAATCAAACGCAGTGCAGGGATGTCGCTCAGTGGTGGTGCTCACCGTGTGGACCTGAGTTTGATTCCCAGCACTGCACACACAAAAGTAAGCAGATAATTTTAAAAAAGAAATCATCAAAGGGGAATAAAGCAACATCTTGAGACAAAGGAAAATTCGGCAAACCAAAACTTATGAGATTCACCAAAAGCATCTCTAAGAAGGAAGTTGGTAGTGATCGACCTAATCATCTACCTCAAGGAATGAGGAAAAGAATAAACCAAGACCAAACGTAGAAGAATGAAGGAAATAATAAAGACCAGAAAACAGATAAATGAAAAATTCAGAAAATAATAGAAAAGATCGATGAAACTAAAACTTGGTTGTTTGAAAAGATAAACAAAATAGATAAATACCTTTATCTAGACTAAGAGAAAAAGGGAGAAGACGCAAGAAAATAAAATACCAATGAAGTGAAAGATCTACATACTGAAAATTATAAAACATTCGTGAAAGAGATTGAAGAGGACACAAATGGAAAAGTGCCCTGCATTGCTGGAAATAATAATATAGTTAAAAATGTCCACATCAGCCAAAGTGATCTCCAGATCCAGTGGGATTGCATCAAACCAAAAAAGATTCTGCACACACAAACACACATATAAATAAATAAATAAATAAATAGTTCTCATCACATGAGAGAAACTGTGCAAGCGATGTTGATGTTAATTAGCTTGGTGGTAGTAATCATTTCATAATGCACACACATATCAAAACATCACATCAGACGCCTGAAATAATTTTATTTGTCAATTATATCTCAAAAAAGATTGGAAAATGTTGACCAAGTCCATTTCATATCTCTTCCCCAAAAACCCACAAAGGAAAGTCTATCAACCCATGGAGTTTTCTTTCACCTGTGAATGTAGTATTTGTGGACACATGAGCAGTGAGCTTCTCAACCTTTCTTTTGCCTTAGAGAGTCAAGAGGTTCATAGTACTCACCAAAGATTTCATTCAGGATCTTTGCAACCTGTTTTATTTTGAACTGATCCCAACAAATGAACAGTGTTACACTAGGTGGAGTCTTATTCCTTTGCTTCGTAGCTATGTGACCTTGGGCACATCATTCAAACCCTGAGTTTGGCCTGCTACTTCCCAGCAGTGCCCCAGGAACCCACCGATTGGAGATGGACATGGTTCCTGCACTCTCCGTTTGTAAAGTGGGGATAGCAACATCTACCTGAGCCACGGCCACTGATGTTCAGATGTCTTACCCAGCATTTGGAAAGAATAGCCAAAGACTCCTTTTTTATTATCATTAAAAGAAGTAAATAAACTAATAAAAATTAACTCAATAAAACTTATTCAGCTCTAACTGAGAGCCCGTGTTTCAAATTATCTCTTAATAACTAACAAACCATTCCTAAAACAATGTGTTTTCATTTCTCATGATTTCTTCGGGATGACTGGACTGGACTGAGCACATTTTATGCTTCACATGATTTCTGCTGGGGCTGGAATGCCCGAAATATCTTCTTCACACCCATGTGGCACCTCTGCCAGAATTGCTAGACCAGGTGGGGGTTGACCAGGCATCTCTCTTTTGGTGGTGTCTCCAACAGGGTAGCTGAACCCTGGCAGTTTAGGTTTCCAAGAATTCCAAGAGGTCTATAAGAGGCTGAGCCCCAGCATGCAACCGCTTATCAAAATTCTGCATCATGCTTGCTAATGTGTCCTTTGCCAAAGGAAGTTACATAACTACATCCAGAGAACCACACCTTAGCATGAATACTGGGAAGCCGGTCCAGGGTGCCGCCCATGTCACGCACTCCAACCACCAGCCGGTGCTGGTGGGAGGAGCACTTCATAATGCAGGGTAGCTGTGTCCCCAGTAGTTTTGGGAGTCACAATGTATTTTGCTGCTTCAAATCAGAAATGATTTTAATTGGAAAATTCTATTGCTTTCAATCTAATATGGCAGAGAGTAATAAGACAAAAGAGCAGCAAAGTTTCCTCATTCTTGAATTCAGGTTCTAGGAGCTGGTTGAGCACCCCCTCCCCAGATTGCAGGGTGATGCCCCAGTAATAGTTCACCATTTTATTTCTCTGAATGAGAGCCACCACAAAAGGATGCTGACTGCATACAAAAGAACGCTTGTTTTTTCCCACAATATTTATTGGTGCACTATAGTTTTACGTATTGATGGGCTTGTTCCATATTCCTACATGCACACAATATAACCATACAATTCGGGCTGAAGCAGTGGCTCAGCAGTTATGGCATTTGCCTTGCATGCACAAGTACGTGGGTTCAAACCCCAGCACCACATACACAATGAAGTGTCCAAGCAACAAAAGTCCATGAAAAACTAAAATATAAAATTGATTCTGTCTTTCTTTCTCTCTCTCACTGTCCCTCTCGATTAAAAAAAAATAACCATACAATTCCTCTTTCATTTCTCCTGAGTGTTATTGGTGGAGGAATGGCATTCTGGTAGGAGGAAGAAATGCTGGCACTTGGGTTTTGTGAAGGTGAGCACACCAGATTTTCACTTGGATCTAGACAC
The DNA here is from genome assembly GCA_004027875.1 of Aplodontia rufa. NCBI lineage: Eukaryota > Metazoa > Chordata > Mammalia > Rodentia > Aplodontiidae > Aplodontia > Aplodontia rufa. Next base: position 22,950 of record PVKS010011427.1, on the reverse strand, counting down.
ACACTCCAGAAAATAATTTGAGTCTTGGTGTTTTCTCTGTTTTTATCTCCAGTGTACAGGTTTGGGTTGATCGGACGCCTTGAGTCGTCAAATTGCCCTTGTCTTGTCTTATTTATGAGTAGATTCTCTTTGATTCTCATTCCCGTGGCTCATCCCTATGGGTAAACATCCTGATGTGCTCTTCTGTACATGCATTCCTCCAGATGGTGGGAAACACACTTGCATCCATGCATATTTAATTTATAGGAATGGTATTAAGTTGTCACCGAAGTATGGATTAGAGCCTCTCTGACCGTCTGCATTCTGCATTGCTGTTCCTGCTCTACGTTCGCCGGATGCTTTTCTTCATTCTGGCCCCTCTCTCCTTAGCTCCCTCCCAGATTGGCTCACTTCCTGCTCCATAATACTACTTCTAAGAACATCCTAAGTGGAACTTGTGAGGATCTATTAGGGTTCTGTGAGTAGAACCTACAGGTGGTACGTAGAGACATGTGACCTCAATGGGACTAAGCCTGCCAAAGTGCCTTTCTACCACATCTCCTGCCAGGGCCCCATTGCAGTGCCGAAGGGCAGACGCTCTCTCCCCAGGCCAGCCCTGGATCACCCGTAGAAAGAAGAGTACAGTGCAGTCCTGCTCAGAAGGACTGGGAGACACTATGTTCCCTGCAGTCCTGACTCCGGCCCTCTATGGATGCAGGCTTTCTGGCTTGGTCTTGGTCCACCTATGCCCCTGACGTCCCTGGGCTACATTCACAAGCTTCAGCACCTGTGTCCCCACCCAGCCTGCCCTCCCCAGACGTGTGTTAATAGCTTTGTCCACCAAAGCAACTAGGAACTTGATGAGGATGAGAGCCTCCATATTCTCCTAACAGCTCAGCCTTTAGCCTGGGGCTCACTCTGGATGAGTAACACATCGGAGCACAGCCACTGTTGATAAGTGCTCTGTTTTACCACTCTCAGAGCTCCAAAAATTTGCCCTCCTGGTTGGTAGGTGTGGAGTCAATAAATATTGCTGCGACGTAAGATAGCCTGGGAGGCTGGACCAGCTCCTCTTCTGGATCCTTCCTTTCATCGGTAAAGATACTGAGACCCAGAACAATGATCTTATCAAGTAAGAGAGCAGCAAAACTGGACCAGAATCCAGGGCTGGTCATTCTGGCCTGTCGTCCCTTCACACCATGGCTTTATCTCTTTTCCACCAGCCAGTGCTGTGGTGACCCTGTGTTAGTCAGCTTTTTTGTTGCTGTGACAAACAGACTTGAAAAGAATAATTTGAGGAGGAAAAGGTTTATTTAGGGCCTCACAGTTTCAGAGATCTATGTCCAGAGAAGGCCGGCTCCATTCCTCGGGGCTCAAGATGAGCAGGGAGCTCAAGGCATCACATCAGGAAGCAGAGCAGAGAGAGAAACTCCACCCTAGGTGAAGAATATATACCCCAAAGGCACACCCCCAAAGTACTCACCCAATGATCAACCGCCTCCAGCCACACCCTACCAGCCTACAGCTGCCAGTTAATCCCTAGGAAGGGATTAACTCAATGATTGGATCAAGGTTCCTACAATCCAATCATTTCCCCTCAGCCTTCACATTGTCACACACAAGCTTTCAGGGGACACCTCACAATCAAGCCATAACAGACCCCAAGTCCACAGACAATCCCAAACTTTGTTCATGGTGCCAAACTCTCTCCTTCCCCAGATCAGTCTTTAGAAATACTCAGAGATAATAAACTAAGTTTATTAGCGGCTGTCTTTCTGTTCCCAACTGAGAAAAATAAAACAAGAATAAATAAAATACATAGGAAAGAGAAAATCATAACAATCAGAACTATTTCTCAACTGTGAAAAGTCAGTGATGGAAGGAGGGAGTCATGTTCTGGAGATTTCCACCAGTGAGTATTTCCCCTCACTCTTCAGATGGAGCAACAGAACTAAAGAGGCACTCAAGGGGTGACAGTGAGGAACAAAACCAATTATTTAGCACATATATCGAAAATCACACACACAGTTCCACCGTGTCCTATTACAGGAGCCACCAATGTGTGCTTCATCCTCTGTAAATGTCTCTTTCTTGTAGCACAGAACAGCAATTCCCAGTATTCCATCCAATGTGCCTTGAGGATAATCATAGCTGCAGATTCAGAAACACTCAAATGGCATTTGTATAATATTGTAAAATTCAAATTTGTGCATAGGGACCCATGCTTATGAAAATATTAATTTTGAACAAGCCATTGATCAGACAAGATTTGAGATGAGCAAGCGAAGTTCAAGTAATAAAGAAATATCTCATTGGATGTATTCATGGTCCAGCTCTTGGGGAACCTGCCATTCTGCATGGCAGCATGATGAATGCCCCTGAATCTTCCATTGTGAACTAGAACAGGGAGAGGGTCATTCAGAATTCCGAGCTATATTGATTATCCAATCCATAGGAGATTTGTTAGAAAGAATGAGTGCTTTGTAATCCTGACTTTCACCCAGCACTAGTTTTGTGACCTGCTTGGCTCCAAGAATCCCTTGAAGGGATCCTGACGCTTGAACTTCATTAGAGTCTGTTGAGTCCTTTTCTCAGGATGGGCTGTCAATCCTGGAGCCAGGAATAGAAAGCACTCCTAGCTCTGCAAATGCAGCCCCCAATAGCCCCTACTTTACCCTATGCCTTGACTTGAGTTCTGTGAGAATATTTTAAATTCATGTACCATAAAATTCATTCTTTTATGGTATGCAATTCAGTGGCTTTGAGTGCCATCCACAGATTGATGTGGCCATCATCAGTATCCAACTCTAGAATGTTTTCATCATCTCGAAAAGAAACCTTATGCCCACTAGCTGTCACTCCCAATTTCCTCCTTTCTTCTTCCTCCAGCCCATGTCAACCACTACTCTACTTTCTGACTCTTTAGATCTGTTTATTCTGGACATTTTATATAAGTGGAATCATACAGCACGTGTGTGGCTGTCTTCTTGCGTTTAGCAGGGTGTTTTCCAAGCTCATCAATGTTGTAGCATGTTTCAGTGCTTCACTCCTGTTAGGGCTGAGTAGTGTTCCATTGTGTGGATATACTACATTTTGTTTATCCTGTCACTTATTGAGGCATTCAAGGAGAATTTTGGCTCTAGTCTGAGCTGTACTTGAAGTCTTTAGACAATTTGCATGTTTTTCCATTTCCTCATCAAATTAGTGTTTTAGGAAAATTGCTATAGCAGGTCTGTGAAAATCACATCTGCAATAGGGCAAAGATGAGGGGTGATGGGTTTCAGTCACTGCTCTACTAATAGGACAGACATGTCAAAGTCACCTGGGAATCTTTGTGCCAGGAGCAAGCCTGATCTCTCTCTTTCTCTCTCCTCTCCCCATCAGGTTCTCTCTCTTTTGTTCTCACTCTTCCTGCTCTAGTATCTAATGGTAAAGTTAGAAAGCCACAGGCTTAAAAGAGCTTCTCATCCTGGGGATGAGAGCCCCATGGTGGTTTCAACCTTGACTCATATTTCTCCTGGCAGCTCTGTTGCAAATCAGCTGACCACACTACTTCCTGGAATGTGCATGACTGATAATTGCCTCTTGCACCATTATCTGCCAAACCCTGTTGTTAATGAAATGAGTGATTTAGTTATCCTTGTTAGTAATAGCCTGCATCGCACAAAGACCCATTATGGGCATACGTGAGGCTGGCAGGAATGCCGGGGAGGCACCTGTGAGCAGACCTTAGAAGCAACTCTCTCATCTCAGCTCAACTGTGGATGGGAAGGTCGCCAGAGGCCACAGGGCCGTATCCAAGTGCCTGAACCATCCCTACACTGCATCAAGAACTGGGATCTTCTAGGTGCAAAACAAGAAATGAGACCAGAGTGGAGCTTCCTGTTTGCCAATGTTGACCCAGAAAGCATGGGGCTGCTTCCTCCAACACCAGGCCAAGGAAGCCCTGAAGGCTGTGATAATGTGCATCATGCCAGACTTACAGCAGCCCCGGGGGAAGTGTGGCTGACCGGCACCCAGGGGCCATATTGGGGAATCCTAAACCACCTCTGCTGGCCCCCACTACACGACTTCTCCTCTGTGGGCCCACCGCTTAGGAGCTCCTCTTTCTTTTGCCTACAGTGCCAGACTTCTACTCCTTGCCCACCATCCTCCCAACCATGACTGTCCAATATCACTGCTCTTTTCTGCTAGCCCAACCCCGCTCTATTCCCCATTCTTGCTGATTTCTAAGGAGAGGGAGATCAAGATCAAGAAAAATGGACAGGGGCCTGGAGCAGTGGCTCAGCTGTTATGGCACTTGCCTGGCATGTGTGAATACATGGGTTCAAACCCCAGCACCCATGTACACAACTAAGTGTCAGAGCAACAAAGGCCATGTGAAAAACTCAGTAAAAACTGGTTCTCTCTCTCTCTCTCTCTCTCTCTGTCCTTTTCTCTTTTAAAAAAAGAAAGAAAAATAGAGAATTGTATGGTTGAGAAGGTAGAATTGATCAAGATAGAGGCAGAAGTGCATAGTAAGTGTGTTACAGGCACAGATGTGCACACTCACGTACACATTTTTTCCTCATTAGAAGTTCTGTAAGGTTCTATTCAGAGGTCACTTCCTCAGCCTGAGAAATAGTTTCCCAGAGCTGTGGTTGAAAAATGGGCTTCTTGTGATGTGAGAAGAGCTAACCATTCTGACACCCTCCGGAGAGTTGGGTATTAGGGGCAGTTGGTGGCACTGGGTGTCTGGACATAGACCTGGCCTCACCCCTCTGGATGAATGAGTCTCTCAGCCCACAGAAACATATAGTGGATGCATAAAATGTGCTTGTATTGCTACTTGTTTATTTATTTTGACAGCCACCACCACGTCACTCTAAATATTTTGAGGCAGCTTATGACAATGATAACGAAACAAAAGGAAAAACAAAATTATGTGAGATGAACAAAATGTGTGAAGAATATAGAGAAGTCAAACATGAGATCAGTACCTGAAAAGCATTGTGATCAGAGAGGCTGCACATGTAACCGTGAGAGGCACAGCCATTCCTAACTTTGGGAGTGAGAAAAACACTGTCCTGGGTCCCGACAAAGAGGGTGTGTTGGAGAGGGCCATGCTCCAGAGGGCATCCCTGGTGGAGGAAGAGAAGCGCCCAGTAGGACTGCTCTCCTCACTGGCACTCGTGGATGCAAGCCAAATATCATCCTATTGATTTCACCATTAACTTAAGGTGGTTGTTTTCAATGTCCTATACAAAGCGGGGATGCTTTTCTATTCCAAAAAATCTAACATGGTGGCGGTAGGGTGGGGGGACTTTCTTTAATTCAGATGGGGCAGGGACCTGACCATTTTCCTAGGCCCCTCATTTCGTATTCAGGGCTGCTGATGTCAGGAAAGAAAGAGGGAGAAGAGAGGAAGGGAGACAGGTAAGAGAGGGAGGGGAGAAGGAATGAACGAAGGAAGGCAGGCACAGCATTGTAATAAGAACTAACATGAAATATGCATTCTGAATCTGGTAAACCCGGACTTCCTTTTCTTGGGCATAAAAATTGTCCTTTCATTCTTTAAATCCCAATAAAACAAGCTATGATATATTGAGTTTGAAGAAATAGTATGGTGTCCTTGCTAGTGTGCGGGCTCTGGAATCGACTGCCTGAGTTTGAATCCTGGCCCTTACTTATTGCTGTGTGTCCTTAGACAAAAATATTTAACCTTTCCTTGCCTCAGTTTAATCATCAGTAGTATCTCTCTTGCAGGGTTGTTGGGAACTCGAAATGCATTCGTGAGTACACAGGTTTAGAAACGTGTTTGACACATGGTGATGGCTTAATAAACATTGGCTGTTGATATGTTATGGGTATGTAAATGTAGGATTCTTTGCAACACCTTTGCCTCAGGACCCCAAAGGCGGCTTGTTCACTCAGCAGAGGGGGCAGACGGATTTTCTCACAGGCTGCAGGGAGTTCTGTGAGCGTGGTGGGTTGCACAAGGAAAGGGTGGGGTTTCTGTGCCCTGTATGTTTTGCGTGGGGAAGACTTATCTATGGTAGCATGCTGGTCCAATCTTCTTTTATAGTGGTGGGACGTTGCTAGGCGAACTCCTTCCTAATCTATATGATCTGTAAGTTCAGAGGGAGTCCACTAGGAGAGATAGGTGACCAGTGAATGCTTTCTCTGTAACAGTTTCCCAGGCTGGGCTCTGGGAGGGGACACTGAACAGCAGTGTATTTTGCCTGAAATTTGTGGTCCCGTTCTCTGACCTGCTTCCTGGGGACAAGGAGGCGTTGAAGGGTCTGAGATGCTTCGTAGGGGGTTTTCTGGAGGTCTCCCGTAACAATTGTAAGGGGCCCCATGCACGTCGTGGCTGGTAGTATTAAGACTCAAGGGGAGAGCTGGCAGGAGAGGATGGCAGGACCTTGAGCTGGACAGCTTACACCTCCAGACACGCCACTCCAGCAGTTTCCCATGGTTCCGCCAATCTGTCCAGTGTCACATGCCATCATTTCTGTAAGGACTTGTAAATGGCTTTGCAAGACCAAACTCTCAGGATGAAATCAGTGGTAGAGACAGTGCCCACCATGGAGAGTGAGGATGGAAGGAAGAGAGGGAGACTCAATGCCAGAAGGGGAATTTTCATTTGAGCAGGAAGTGGAGAAGGGCGTCGGGCATGCCAGGATGCAGGAATGGGTATGTGAGTGCCTGCCATGAAAGTGAGGAGGTGGACGTGGCAGAATGCATCTTGGACTGGGAGGGTCTGAGGCCACTATGAGGAGGCAGCTGTCCACCTCCCCACGGTACTAACCAGCTGGGCTCCTCTTCTCCTCTCTTGGAGCTGCCACCATGATCCTTTGCCCTGTGAGTGCCTTCCTCCCGCTCCTTTTATTCTCTTTCTCTCTTGGGTCCTGAGAAGGGCAGAGTGCCCAACCAGGGAATGACATGGAGGTGAGAATGTGAGTGTGAGTGAGTGTGTGTGTGGTTGTGCGTGTGCGTGCGTGCATGCACGAGTTGGGGCTGACAACAGATCAGGGCACAGGAGTGGAGCTCTTCCAGGAGGGTGAGGCTGCTCGTAAGTCAGCTCTGTACCCTGGAGCCCCGAGGATTCTTCACTAGGATCCATCAACAGCCTGCAGCACCTTGAGTGGCCTGAGCAGCATCAGTCACTGACCTGAGGAGCCTGAGAGGAGCCGCAGGGTAAGTGACGCTCAGAAGGGCTGGGCGTGGCTGGGCTCAGGGAGATGGGGGGATGCAGGGATGCTCGGGAAGGGCTGGCCCCACAGAGCCAGAGGGAAGAGGAAAATGGAAGAGATCTTTGTGTTCTCTGCCCTTTGTCCCTTGCTTGATGCACAATATCCACATCTCTGACCCTTGGGCGCTGCAGTTCTAAGGCCACTGCAGGGGCTAGAAATTCCAAATAGAGGAACAGAGGGTGTGAGCCCACAAGTGTGGCCAGAGGCGTCTCCCCAAAGGCATACGAAGGGTGGTCGTGGCTGACATTGGAAAGCAAGAATGGAGGGGAGGCCCTGAGGCTGATGATCATGCGGGGAGATTGAGGCCCTCCATGAGTAACAGCAAGCAGAGAGGGTGTTGGTTCTGCACAAGACATAGATTTTGCTTCTACAGGTGTTCACGATGCTAGTACCCTGGAAAGCTCTGGAATAAAAACACCTGGGCCTTAGGCCATGGAGGTAAGAGACAGTGTCATGCAATGAGAGATTTCATTTTTTCCCCTTGGCACAGCCTTAATGTCCGATGCTTTCAGAACAAAGGGTGGGGATGAATGTGCCTTGGAGCTGGCTGGGGCGGGGGCTCAGTGCAGGTGGGCAGCCAGTTTGGCTGGCGCCCCCCAACCCCTTTGCTTCTCTAGATAAAAGAATGGATTCCTGGTTCCGGGTATACTTGCCGCACCTTGTCACCCTCTGCCTTGTCCTCTCTTTCTTTTAGGCAATGGTGGGCTCCTGCTTCATGTCCCAGTGGGACTCTCTGCGACTGACAAAATCCTTTACTGCCTAGAACTTGGGCCTGGTGCATCTTTCAAGGTACACATTCCATGGGGTAAGTCTGCTCAGGGTCCCTGCAGAGTTCCAGGGTCTAGTTCTTCTCGGGGAGCCCAAGGGATAAATATAGCCATGAACTTCTGACATAAAATGTTCAAAAGCCTTGGTGGAGACATAGGCAGGAGCCGGATTTAGTTCCATCCTTAACTCTCCCCATCCCTGCTACCAACTTCCACCCTCTGTTTTCTTAAATAGAAGAGCAGAGTTCAGTGGAAAGCAAGAGCAGGATTCCTAAAAGAAACCCTACCACGTCCTATTTCTACCTGGGGTGTTAACCTGTGCCCAACTTTCGGAGCCCCCAAGCCCCATGTTCCTTCCAGCTGCCTTGCAAGTAGTCACTCAGTGAGGGTACAGTGAGCATGAACTTTGTACCAGGATCTGCTGGAACCTACTGAGAAGGTATGCCCGCCCCTAAAGAGCAGAGAAGGGTGGAAACAGGGAGAAGGGTGGAAACAGGCCATGACAATTCAGTGTAAGCAGACAGCAAAGACGATGTGTAAGGGACAGGTGGGAGGGGCAGCAACCCGGCCGACCCCATCTCTGGGCCAGGAAACTTTCGGAGTGGGTGGTAGTAATCAGTGCCTGTTTCGGGCAAGAGGCTGCTCTAAGCGCTTCCTGGGGGTCTGTTCATCTGATCCTCACAACAGCACTGTTGGAGGCGCAGAGGGGTTCAGTAACTTAGCAGGTGGCCAGCGGTAGTAGCAGAATTCAAACCTGCAAAGCTTTCACCCTCCAGCCCAGGGCTCCCCCACTTATTGGTGAGCCAGCCGGAAGAGACAGCAGCCCAGCCTGAAGAAACGGCTGACAGCTATGCTCCTTTACCTTCTCTCTCTAACTTCCTTTATTAGCTCATCTTCCCATCTTCTGTCTATGCTCCACGCTTCCTGGAGAAAATCCACCCCAAACATCTAAGGAATCATCCACTGCCGCTGGGGACCCTGATGGCTTCCCATACAGCCGAGGCTGCGATTGAACTCCCAGGATGGGTGCGTGAATTCTCCATAGCCCTCTCTGGCCTCAGCCTCCCTCTCTTGCTGGCCTCCCTCCAGTGCCTGTCAGCAGCCTCCATCTGACACCAATCACTCACCTGCCTCCCTCCACGCAGCCAGGCTTGGTCAGGCCCCCCGGCCTAGGCCTGCTACTGTCTTTCTGTTAGTTTTTTAAACCCAAATGCCCTTCTTCCTTGGCCCATGACAAAAACACCTACATGTCCTTTAGATTCAGGTCAGCTGTCTCCTCTCTGCCAGCCTTTCCTTCCTCCCCCAGGCCTGGTTATGCGTTTCCTTCCGTAGATTTTCACACTCTTGCTTCAGGCCTCTGTTCTGAGCAGCAGGCTTGAGTCCTCTCCAACAGCTGCTGAGCACGGGTGGGTGCATCTCTTCCCAAGTCCATGCAGGGATGTCAGGCTAAGTAGCTCGAAGTCGGTCACGGTGGCAGAATTTACACCACAGAAATTCACAAACACCACAGGAAGGCCTTTCTTCTCCCACGCTGAGCGTGTGGAGTGTGCAGGACACACCTCTGACTTCATGACGTGCATCTTCATTTGTCTTCCCTACCAAACTGCCAGTCCTTCAAAGGAAGGGCTGGGCTTGAGTGGTCTTTTTAAACACAGGCCCAGCACAATGTCTGGTATGAAGTGAGAAGGGCTGATAACTCGCCAGGCAGGAGTCTTGCCCTAGAGAACGGGTCACTTGATTGTGTTATGACCCTTTGAAAACTGCCACACCCACGTCAACTCTCTGCTCAGAAGTCCTCAGGAGCTGCCGTTGCCTGTATGACCAGAACGTAACGCCCCTTGAGGGAGGGATTTCTATCTGCCTTGATTTGTCCCAGCTTGGAGAAGTGAGTAGCATCATTTAACACACCGCTGCCTAATAAGTCGGCAAATGATGAAATCCAGCCTCCTTAATGCAGTCTTCAAGGCTCCACATCTGGAGTCAGCTGCGCTGGCCCTGGTGTCCGGTCTCCCGGTGGACAGGGAATTCTGACTTCATCTTTCCCTTTTTCTCCTCCTTCCAGTTCATGGCCTCCTTGCTCCCGACTGACCATGACTACCTCTGTCAGCCCGTGGACTGCAGCAGAGCGAGCTGGGGTGAGGGTACAGCTTGAGTGGGAAAATTAACTCTGAAGAGAGAGGGTGGGCGGGAAGGCCTTCGTAACAACTGGAACTGGATCAAGGTGAAGTCACCGAGCTTTCTGAAGGGACGCCGCCTGGGACTGGTTGGTGAAGCTCAGGCTTTGGAATCGTACGGCCTCAGGCCTCACTTTGGATCTCAGCTCTGCCAGTTGCTTACCGCGTGACCCAGCTTTTCTGGGTCTCAATATTTGTATCTATATAATGGGGATAATAACACCTATGTTATAAAAGGAAACTTGGGGAAAAGATCAAATTAGACAATGTATGCTGGCTTAGCCCTGTGACAGACGCGTATTAACGGTATCTAAGTGGTAGTTATTTCATTATTGATAGCTGTTCTCTGTTTCAACTGGAAGTAGAACAAAGGACTTCCCTGCAGCAAGAGAGCGGAGCTTTGACAGGTCACTGGGTAGTGACACGAGGCTGAGTCACTGGGGTTTGAACAATGAGCCAAACTCTTACGACTCAAAATATAGTCCACAGACTGGTAGCATCAGCATCGCTGGGAGCTCGTTCAAGACACAATCTGTGTCCACCTCACACAGCACACTGATTAAGAATCGACTTTTTGGGGCTAGAACGGTGGCTCGGTGGTGGAGCCCTTGCCTGGCATGTGCAAGGACCTGGGTTGGAACCCCAGCACCACATGCACAACTAAGTGGAAGAAAAACCAAAACAGATGAAAAAATTAAATAAAACTGATTTTCTCTCTCTCTCTCTCTCCCCCGCCAAAAAAATTTTTTTTTCATTTTCAATAAACAAGACACCCGCATGCTTAGGATTGGACTGCACACACTTGGAGAGTCTTCCTGTGATCACTCCAGTATCATTGCCCACTCCTTCCAGGGCTAACAGCATTTACCTGCAGACAGGTAGACTGTGGGGACAGCAAGGGCTGAACCCTGCCCTGCTGGGCAAGCTGTGCCACCAGCAGGAACACAGTATGACTGAACTTCCCCGTCCTGACCAGCAGATGGCGAGCGTGTGCTGGCGGTGCCGCTCAAAGGCGGCTGAACTGCAGGGCGAGGTGAGATTCCCCAGGCCATGGCTCCTTCAGTTACATGGGCCAGGTCTGGGTGGTGTTCCACCTGTCCAGTGTGAATGCTTTTCTCTGGCATCCCTGTTGGATGGGAAGCCTCAGTTCATACCCCGATGAGGAAGGATGCTCATGTACTGAGGTAGCACATCACAGCTATAGGCTCCCCACTCTTCATCTACGCACCTGCAGAAAAGTAGGCATTTGCCCCCCAGTAGCAACCAGGTTCTAAGTTAAATTAAAATATAAAATTGAGCAAATTTTAAAAACTGATGTTATATGGCAAGGGTCATCAGACAGCAAAGCCATCTCTACATGTTGATGAGAGGAAGGAACCCTGTGCCTGAATCCAGATGGTTTCTACAACCTAGCGGGTCAAGGTCATAATCTGGGGTGATGAATAGAGCAGACTCTTCCTTACCAATTGCTTACCAAGTCCTCTGCCCACTGCCCTGGGTGGCAGGATAGGATGTTGGAAAGAGTCCAGCCTTGGAAACCAGAATGCTCCAATCCCATTCTTGCCACCTATTACTTGTGTGTCTTTAGGCACATTATTAACCTTTTGGTGTCTCAGTTTTCCCACCTATAAAATGGAGATAAAGGTAATATAAATTCCACATATATATATGTATATGCAATTACATATATGTGTGTATATATACACACATATATATATATAATGTTAGAATCCAGGGTCTTGTATAAGCTAGGCAAATGCTACATCCCCAGCATACCCTCAAGGGGTAGCAGAGGTCCCAGGAGAAGACTCCTGAGAAAGTCTCCAGAATTGACACCATTTTTTCTTCCTCTTTAGATTTTCTTTATATTACAAAATAAGTCAGATTACTCACCCTCTACTGGTGGGCTGGAGTCAAATAGGTGCCAGGTGGCTGAGGTAAGTGATGGAAACCTAGGCTGTCCCTTGTGGGGCGTGTCTCTGTTGGGCTGAGCGTGGCCTTGGGCAAGAGCCTCCCTGTAGTACGACATTTTGTCTCTGAGGTGCCCCTTCCCTGAGGCCATGAGGCCAGTCCTCTGTTCCTCGGAGCCTCCTAGCTGCCCCTCGCTGGGGTGGGGCAGGCAGTTGCTGGGAGATGCCCCTCACCATCAGCCCAGAGAAGGCTGCAGGAGGCGTAACTACACTGGCTTAGCATCTCGTTACCCCAGGCCTCCAGCATGGCTTCAGATGGCACAGGCCTGACCTCCTCCATATGAGGCCTTCCCAAGGATTTTCTCTAAGGGTTTGGAGGGGTGCTCTCAGAATATTGGAAGACTGGAACACAGAAGAGAAGATCCAAACTACAGCTAGGCCCAGTTCCACTCATTTTCCTCCTTCACCCTGTCCTACTCTGCAGTTCTCTTCATTGGATGCTTAATTCTTTGGCCCACATCTTCATGTACCTGTACTGTCCAGCCTGGTCCTCACAGGTACCCTACTGTGGTGGAAATGGCATCCTACCATCCTGCAGCTGGTGAGAAGACCCCAAAATCTCCAGGGGCCTAAGCTCAGCCCAGCACTATTCAGGGCTGCACCGTTGACTTGGAACCTGGCCATGGGCATCTAATCCCTGGATCGTCCTTCATTCTTTAATTTGCAAGTGTCTCCGTGGCTATCTCCTCAGATCCTAGAACAAACTCTAACTCAGTGACATGACGTGGAACTTTGAACAAGTGACTTCTGTGTTCCAGCCTCAACCTTATCACCTACAGAATGAGGTTCTCAGCTAGATGGCCTCAAAGCCCTCATATCCTGTGAGTCTGTGAATACTGATGGATCACAGGTGCTGGGGTGCCCTGCAGTTTGGGGAGTACCATCATTGTCAGACGGTGGTGACAGCCTGAGGTGTCCTCAGGGGCCTTTGGGTGGCCTGGGATCATCAGCAGCACCAGCATGACACAGCTGATTGGGGGTAATTGGTGAACCAGACAAGGAGAGGGGTCAGGAAGATTCCAAGTAGAACCGCGGGTTGATCTTCACCATTTCTCCTCTTCCTGAGCTACTGGAGGCCTGCCTTCTGCTGAGGAAAGAGGCCCAAGACAAGAGACGCCAAGGGGAGAGGGTTTCTCATGCCTCAGCCCTGCATCTGACAGCTCTCCCCTTCCTCTCCTCCCATGCCTTCTTTGGTCCAGGATCGGTCTGTGGCCATGGCTCCCCGCTCCTGCAATCTCTCTAACGAGTGCCCTTCACCCCATGAGTTCAACACAATCGTCCTTACAACCTCGGCCTCATCAAGCTTTTCCTGAACCTCTACCTCCAGATAAACCTGAGGGATAAACAGGAGAAGCTGACTTGAAGGGCAGGAGTGAGCACTAAAACTAGCTGAGCTGTCCTTAGAAGACAGCATGGCTCCCAGGCCACCTGTGCTGAGCGGATCCCTCGGGGGCTGCCTTGCATCCAATGAGGCAAAGAGAGAGATTGCCTGCTTTTCAGAAAGCAGGCAAGAAATGGACCCAGCACCCTGTGCTCACTTCTGTCAGAGCACATCTCACCTGGGTGTGTAACTGTTCATGCGTCTCCTTCCCCTACTTGACCTAAGCCCCTTGTTGCAGGCTATCTTAATCCCCACGTTCCCCATATCTGGCATGGTATCTCAATAGATGTGCCTTTGGGATCTTGGGTTTTGTCACTGGTTATCATGAACTCTGATGAAGAAGAGGCCTGGGAGTGGAAGAAGTCAAGGCTGGCTTGATACTGAGCTGGTGGTGGGAAAGTATGACTGAGAACATCCAAGAGTGAGTGTGGGTCTGTTTGATTTCTAGTGTGGTTCTCTGGGCATTTCTTTTTGTTTACCAGTGCCTGCAAATGTGTTTACATGATTGTATGATCTTTGTGTGGTGTGTGTGTGTGTGTGTGTAAATGGGACCTGAGAAATGGCTCTGTGTGTATATCTGAACACCCATTTTCAAATATACAACGATGTCACCATTTGTGTTTCTCTCTGTGTTGTTTATGTGTCTCTTCTGTATATCTGTGGAAGTATCATGCTAGCAAATAAAAGCCACTGAGGTCAGTGGTTCTCCTGTCCCAGTGAGAGACCTGGAATTCCACTGAGAAATCTCTGAATTAAGTTCTGCTCAGAACCACCAAAGAGGGACAGGGATGAAGGCGATACGGGATAAAAATTTCCCTTCTTTCAATATCCTTGTATGCATGAATATGTAACAGTTACCTCCAATATTGAAGACTATGTTGAAAAAATTTTAAAAATAAAATAAAGGGGACCATAAGACCAAGATCATACAGTATGACAGAAATAAACATTTACTGGGCTGTTTAAACCCAGAGCTGGATGGAGCGCTGGAAAGCAGTTTGCCTGGGAGCCGTCTCTTGACTCTTTTTGGACTTTAGTTCTTATTTTTCAATGTCTCAACAGAAAATCAAAGAACTGTCAAAGGTCATGCAGTGCTATTTAGGGACTATCTACTTATTGGGCGCTCTGTTAATCAGCTCAAGGTCAGACGGGGCTACATCCTGTGGACAGAACACTCAAAAAATTCCCCATAATTTACACAGGATGTGAGCACAACCCACACACTTGTCCGGCACAGGTTGAGTGCCTTCAAAGGTGGCTGCCTGTTTCAAGGAAAATGTTTTATTTTTGTCAATATATAAGAGTAAGTTCTGTTCATTTGCTTGGCAGCCAGGACAAGGGAGAAATTAGTCATTCCAGAAAGTTATTTGTATTTGGCAAAAACAGTCAAAGTCCTTACAAATATTAGAGAAGTTTGTCTCTATGAACTGCTTAAGATAATGAGAAGGAAGGGTGCTGAGTGGAGTTTTAAAGATGCACCATAACAGAGCTGAGTTATTGCCGGATAGTGCTCATTTGCCCAAATGGGAGGGTCCAGAGTAGCTGGTAGGGTGGGGGAGGTTGCATAGATGAAAGAGGGGCCTGCCCCTTTACCCCTGTCTCCAAAGAGGGTCCAATAGCTAATGTTTTAGGCTCCTAGCTATCTCCTCATAGATCAGGGTACATCTAATTGAGGGAATAAAAGCCACCCTAAATGGAGCAGTTTCATGGCCCAGTTCCTGCTCAATATTCTGTGAGGATTCCCCCCCTCCCTGCCCATCACATACACACTCCATCATCCACTCAGCTGACCACATTCTCCCAAGGGCTGTTGCTGCCTGACAGCCTTGGGGCTAGGACACAGAAGAAAAGGTCATTTGTACCTTCCCTCACCCTCCCTTTCTCTCTTTCTTGCAGTTCTTCTTATAAAGAGAGGAACTTTCTTATAAAGAAACCAACCTCTGTCTTTTGTCCTAGGTCCTTGCATGGTCCTGTTATTTAGCTTTGTGTTGCTGCCACCAAGTACTGGACAACAATAACTGGAGGAAGAAAAGTTTATTATGGCTCAAGGGTCCAGAGATTCAGCCCATAGTCAGTAGGCTCTGTTGTTCTGGGCCTGAGGGGAGGCAGAACAATCATGGTGGAAGGGCATGTTAGAGGCAAGCTACCCTGCTCACGGCAACTAGGAAGCAGAGAGAGAGAGAGGAAAGGGCTTGAGAAGACAAACCCTACCAGGGTGTACCCCTTGTGACCTGCGTCTTCCAACTAGGTGCATTCAGCTGCCAGTGACCACTGATGACCCAATCATTTCCCAAAAGCCCCACCTCTGAGCACAGGAGTCTTTGGGGGACATTCCAGATTCAAACCATAGCAGTAGTCATTGGGCCAAATATCTATCACAAAAGAAAATGCAAGGTGTTGATTAGGCTTGTTGGAATAAGAATCCATGGGCTGAGAAAAAATTATTCAATACTTGTTGAAGCATGGAAAAGAAGACTATTCAGGACATCAAGGTAAATGTAGGGATCACTGCAAAGGGGTTTTTCAGTGGGAAAGAGAGATTAAGTTTAACTCCAAATACAGCATGGGAAGTGGGAATTTACAACCAAGCAGCCAAGTGGGTGTCAGTGGATGGAAAATGACTAAGAGGAAGCATCTAGGGTAAAGGGGATTCTGGCTAAACTGACCTAGTAGGTGGATTCTAGCTATAGACAGGCCAGGGTGATCAGATATCACCAGGGGGATGGTGGAGAATGAGGAACCTGATCAGATATGGAGGATGCTCAGATATGGAGGATGGGGTGTTCTTTGCTAACACTGCATTTTATATAAGGAAGTGCACAGATGGACCCAGGAGGAGGTTAAGAAGCTTGAACAAAGTTTGGCCAAGCAAAGAACCTTTACCAAGAGGAGCCTGATCACGTCTATTGCAGTAGTTCATTGATAGGAGAGAATAGTGGCTGTCTTTGTACTAGCTCTTTCAAACTAAAATGACCTTAGTATCTAAAAACTTTTCTGAGAAATGAAAAAAAAATGTCCTTCATACATGAAAAGGAACTTGTCCAAAATCAATACAGTGACAGGTTAGAGCTGGGTCCTTAGCCCTCTCCAGGACTCTGTGTCCTGTGTCCTCTGGGCCTGGGTCAAGGTGAAAATAGTACCTTCCCACAGAGCCATTTAGAAATCCTGAATCTGAATTCCAGCTTGTGATATAGCTTTTCCATCTGGAAAAATTGATAATAGACTACTATTTTTCTGTTATCTTCCACCTTCATTTTTTCCCCTTCTCTCCATGCTGATTATATTTACCATATTACCACCATATCAAGATAGAATCAGGATGGGAAAAGGCAGAAAAGAGAAAGACATAAAGGAAAGAAATTTAAATAGCCTACTTTTATTTTTTATTTTTTTGAGAAGGACAGTGGGTGAGAGAGAAAAAGAGAATCAATTTTATTTACTTTTTTTGATCTGGCCTTTGTTTCTCCAACACTTAGTTGTGTACGTGGTGCTGGGGTTCGAACCCAGGTCCATCACGTTTGTCAGGCAAGCACTCCAACCACTGAGCCAGGGCTCCAGCCCCAATAACCTACTTTTAAAAGGGGGAAAAAAGGTCCATGTCTGTGTCCAGATTCTCAGGGAGCACACCCCCAAAAAAGAAAAAAAACAAACAAATAAAAAACACAAAGGTAACTCCCAGGCCTCCAGCATCAGATCTGAAGATGACAGCCTTCCAGAGACTGTTCAGCCAGCCCCCACAATTGCACAGCCACATCCTTGTCCTAATTCCATATTGCATATGCCTCCTGGCACTTCTGCGTCTCTGACTGCTGGCTTCTACGACTGGCCTCAAGGCCATAGATGTCCTGTAGAAGTCCCTCCTCCACTCTCCTGTGAATTCCTATGCCCTTTAGGTGCTGCCTCAGTTAGCTAAGGCACTCAGCTTGGTGGGAAAGCCCGCTTCCTACACGTCTTCTGAAATTAATTGACTCACTGCTGCATTTTAATGAAACACCTAAATGTGTATGAGGGGTGCCTCAGTATACACTTATAGTCATGCCCTTCCAGAAGCATTTGTGGGACTTGATTGCAGCATCAATGACAAGACACATTTAGTTAGAAAAAAATTTGATTTTGTATTTGAGTTGCAAACCTTGGGGCTTGTGACAATGTCAACTCATTGTACAGGGCTCATCGAAGATTTCAAACAATTGCTGTGGCATCTTCGTAAGGCATCCAATAGCCAGGCTGGGATACATTTCCCAGAATTCCTTTGCCTGTGTGTTTCCGGTTTGAGTGGGGAATCAGAGTCATTTTTTGCCTGAGACTTCAGGGCGGAAGTGAAGCCACAGCCGTGTTTTTGTTTACTCTTCGAGGGTTGTGGCAGGTGCTTTTGCAGCTCAACACGTTGTCACTCATCTGTTGACTCATGCCCTTGGTGTGGGTTGCAGGGGTCCTGCCAGTGTTCCACTGTCCCCTGGCCCCTTCTTCAGCCTCTCTGAGTCCCAGGCCAGGCATGCGCTTAGCTCCGTGAGACAGGGCATCAGCTCCTTCCACAGGGCAGGCACATCACCCTTGATGGAGCTGAGTTCCATTCTTCCCGTTGGTTCACCTTGTGGCCACCTTCCCCCACTTGACATCCATTCTCCATTCCCAGCTGCCTTCCCAGGAGACCTTGAGCTCCAGCACCAGATGGAAAGACAATAGCCTCCTAGAGACCATTCAGCCAGCCCCCACAACTGCAGAGTCAAGTCCCTGTAACTCATTGCTCCTTACACATTAATCCATTGATGGATTCATAACTCAACAGGCTGCTGGCAGGTGGGGAACACTTTAGGAGATGAGGTCTAGTTGGAGGGATTAGGTCATTGGTGTGCCCTCATCATTGGATACTGGTCCCCTCTCTCTTCTTTCCCTCCTCCTCCTCCTCCTTCTTCTTCTCCCCCTTCCTCCTTTTACTTCTTCTCCTGATCACCAGGACATGAGTGCCTCCTCTATCTTGTACTTTACCCCCATGACCTCACCTCACTATAGACCCTGTTATGGTTTGGATATGAGGTGCTCCCCTAAAACTCCTGTGTTAGTGCAGGAGGTGAAATAATTGGATTATGAGAGCTATCACCTGATCAGTAGACTAATCCATTTGATTAATAATTTGAGTGGACTAGTTGGGTGGTATTGTGGGCAGGCAGAGTATGGTTGAAGGAAGTAGGTTTTGAGGGAGAAGTGCTAACAGCCTCCATGAGGCTCCTTCTTTTGAGATTGGAAACCAAATCTCTGAAACTCCATTCATAAGAGTATTGGCGTGTGAGTGCGTGCGTGTAAGTTTTGCTTATTTTATTTTTAGTTTTGGGAATTGTACCCAGGGGCAAGTTGCCACTGAACTACATCTTCAGCTCTCTCTCTTTTTTTTAATTTTGAGATATAGTCTTGCTAAGTTAATGAGGGTCTTGCTAAGTTGATGAGGCTGGTCTTGAACTCTTGAACTTGCAATCCTCCTGCCTTAGGCTTCTGAGTCACTGAGAATACAAATGTGCACCACCACACCCATTGCGATTCTTGGCATTTTTAAGCTCTCTCTCAGTAGTTTCTTTCTCACCTCAATTCCTCTGACCTCAGCCAAGCTGCTTGGATCTGACTGTACAAGAGAGGGGATCCAGCAGGTGAGGCTGTCCTGGAGAAGCGATGCGGTTGCCTCAACATCAGAAATCACAGAAAACCAGATAAAAATCTCTGCCTCTTGGATTCATTTAGTTTTGACAAGATGCAACCTCTAAAGATTGTTGCAGGATAAAAAGCAAAGAACAGGGAACTCTTTGGGTCTGTCATTAATACCTTGACCCTGGTTATTCTCCAACTAGATCAGGAACTTGAGGGAACCAAAGGCAGGATGGGAAAATATAAAGGGTTAGGAAGAGAAACCCAGTGGGAAACTTTCTCTTTTGTACAGTTTTTCAAAGAAGCTGCTGCAATAATGACATAGTAATCAGCCATTAGCATAGCTCTGCCATTTACTATTCAAGAAACCTTCAACAATCTGCTTAACTGAATGAACGCTCAGTTGCTATATCTATAAATTAGGATTGATAATGGCATCTGCCATGGGAAGATTATTTGCGGGATTAAATGTCACAGTGTATGGAAAAGGCATAGCTCAGTTTGGGCACACAATAACCGCTCAAGAAGTGTTAACTGTTATGGAGCATGATCTGTCTGCAGAGCCAAATTGACTAGGGGGTCTGCAACCACCAACCATCAGTTCTTGCAATCTTGCCCGAAGAGTTTCAAGTAAGTCCCACATAGTGGCAGGTAGGAGTTTATTAGAAGGGAAAGAAAATGGGGAAAAGGAATACTTTAAAGGGAGAGAATGTATCCTCTAAGAGAGAAGAGGGACATTGTGTCCTTCCTGTCTAGTTTTATTAGGGGTTCCAGGGAAGTTTCCAGAGAGTCTTGCCCAAGGCCACCTTTCAACTTTTGGCTGACACAGGATTGCACCAGACTTTCATGTTCCCACTGCATGGGGTCTTATCCGATGGAGGGGAGATCTTGCTATTGTAATTATATGTTAAAAACTCAAGGCAACACTTGGGTCATCTTTTCCCATGCTGACACGTTCAAAATGGAACTTGTTCTTCCAATTTTATGTTTAGGGGCCTTTGCTTCAAATCATTTTGTCTTCCTGAGTCCTGGAATCTGGTCTGTGTAAAGGTCACACAATACTCCCTTTAGGGTAATTGTGTTCTTATTGGCAGAGAGAAGTCTTTGGGCCTGCATTTCTTCTGCAGATAATAGGTTGCTTATTAAGGAATATAGCATATCCTACTGATTTATATTAGCTACAGTCGGAATGGCCTCAAGTAATTTTTTTTTTTACAAAAAAGTATGTGGGGGTCATTGCAATAGTTCCAGCCTATAGAATTGTCCCCTTAACCTCATGTTCTCATTGCTCATATTTGCCTGCTACCTATCATTAACTACTATGGTAACATAATTATGGAGACATAGGGGAAAAATCAAACTCAGTCTCCCATTTCACAACATACCTCTGATACCAGGTATGGTGCAGTTTCACTCATCCAGCCACCAAGCAGTGCTTCCGTAGAGGAATTCAATTTTGATATTTCAGTGGAAGAGAGCATCAGATCCCACAGGCTCAGTCCCCCAAACTTGTCACTCACCCCCACTTCAGATGCCAATGATAAGCCCCAGGTTGTTTTGCCTGTGCTTCTGATCAATAGGCTATAAATCTGAATTCCTACAACCGGAGCTCATAGACCTTAGGGAAATACTTAGTTACATTTGCTGGCTTATTATTAAAGATATTGCAGAGGATACAGATGAAGAGATGAACAGGGCAAGGATTGGGGAAGGGACATGGAGTTTCCAGACTCGCTCCTGGTACAAGTCTCTCCGGGAATCTTCATGTATTCAGATATGCAGAAGCTCTCTGTATCTTCGTTCTTTCGTTGCTGTTTTATAGAGTAGACTTCATTACTTAGACATGATTGATTAAATCATTGGCCCTTAGTGGTCAACCTAACCTTCAGCCTTCTTTCCTTCCCAGGGTTAGGGGCTGGGGCTGCAAAGTTCCAACCTTCTAATCCTGCCTTGGTCTTTCTGCTGATTAGACCCCATTCTGTAGCTCCCTAGGGGCTTCAAGCTATCAGCCAGCTCATTAGCATACAAAAAGGCTAATCACTGAAGACTGTTAGCATTTTAGGAGTTGTATGCTGAGAAATGAGGAGGAAAACCAAATGCATTCCCCAGTGTTACAATAGACCCCCTGTTTAAAAGCAACTTGCATTTTATATGAGACCCATTACAACACAGGAGGAGCTCAATGTTATATTTCCCATTTTATGGATTAAAAGGATTTTAGCAGGCTAAATTACTTACCCAAACCATATCACTAATAGAAGTACAGAAGGGACTCAAACCCTAATTTTCTGACTGCCAATGGGATGCTCATTTCATTTCCAGCCATTTCCCCCACCTTCAGCATAAGATAGACAGACAGACAGACAGACAGACACACACACACACACACACACACACATTCCTACTTGGTCTTATTCTTGAGCTCTAGGACATCAGCCTACACCATTTGGTAATTGGCTTTCAATATCACTCAGTCTAGTAAAACAATACTAGAGAGCTAAGAGTAGCCAGGCAGTTCATGAAGCCAGCCATGGGGGTGTTCACCAGGCATATCTTTGTTGGAAGAGACAAAAACTCTGAAAAATCAAACGGGTGATAGCCAGCCCCGGTTCAGAGTGTGAAAGTCCTTATTATGATCCTCAATATCATATTCCCACCAGTGACATCAGCCCTCTGAAAATAAGGAAGTTATTTCCCAAGATTAATAAAATAAAAAAGAGGGTGGGGGTGGGGGAATCAGTACTGGGCTAAGGAAGGGGGGAAAATAGAAGAAGGCAGACGTTAAAATAGCAGCAAATGAACACCATGTAATTTCAAACAGTTGATAATGTCACACTGCAAGGTTGGTAATTCTGCTGAGATAATTGCTCTTCCCAAGATTACTGTCTTTACCAGAGAAAGAAATGATTGCTGTGTGTGAGATCACACTGTCTCCTGCTTCATGAGAAACTGCAGTGACTAATGAGAGGCCAGGCTTTTGATTCGCAAATCTTCCATCCACGTATGGGGACTTTCAGGAGTAGAGAGACAGCTTTTAGAGAAGACTGTTACATGTGCCAGATTTGGTCTTTGGTGTCACCTTTCACTCTGGGGGAAGTCTGGGGTGACACCATGAAGCTAGATTCCACAGATCTAGGTTTGAAAGCAGGGTCTCGGCCTCTGCTTTTTCTCCAGAGCAAATTGCCAAGTGTTTGTTGACTACAAAAAGAGATGATTTGACTAGTTGACCTCTTATCCCTTGCAGTTTCCCAAGCCCCATCCTCGGAATCTCCCTGTGTGCTTGACAGGGTTAAGAACAGTATAGTTGGAAGAATAATGGTCCCACAAAGATGTCATGTCCCAGTCCCTGGAAGCTGTTAACATGTTACCTTCATGGCAGAAGGGACATTGCAGATGTGATTTTTTAAAAGAGAGATGGACGATGAGAGAGAGAGAGAGGGAGGGAGAGAGGATCATTCCTTACCCAGTTTTTCATGTGGCTTCCATTACTCCAAGACATTGTTGTGTACATGATGCTGGGGTTTGAACTCCCGTACTCACGCATGCTGGGCAAGCGATGGATGTAACTGCTGAGCCACTGCTCCAGCCCCATTTTAAGGATCTTAAGGAAAATGATCTTGGATACATTGGATCACATTGGATTATATTAGATGGAGTCAATTTAATTACAAGGGAATTAACAGAAGAGGGAAACGGAAGAGTCATAGGAGCAGATGTGGCAAAGGCAGCAGAGAGAGGTTGGATGGAGTGATACGATTGCTCACTTTGAAGAGCTAGGGAGTACAGGAGGTCTCTAGAAGCTGGAAA